>DF237263.1:0-104515 GCA_000708835.1 Klebsormidium nitens
AGGATGCATGCCAACAGAATGGTTATGGCGGCAAAAAGAGCTACATACCTGCTACTAGGCTGAGCCGTGAAGACCCCCTGCGTCAAGAGCTGCTTGCAAGCAAGAGCGCCAGTTGAGCGCCTTCCTCTCAAGAGTCCAAACTTGGGAATGTGACGCCCCTGCATACCGCATCCTACATGTTCTGAGTCTTGAGTCTTGACACGAATTACGATCAACCGGCCGTCGCACCTGATCGAGCATATGGCTGCGAGCTTTGAGAACGCGAGGAGTCCCGGTCACCCGGTGTCGCATTGACTGGCTCCATTTGAAATCTTGATCATCGTTAAATTAACGGTTAATATGCGGAGTTGTGTAGTGATCTATTTCTCTAGGTATTTCAAACCATCTTCTTGAAACATCTCTAGAATTTCGTCGCATGTGTACACGCGAAGTTAACATGTTGAAGCGGGCTAGTGGGTGGCCGGCTTTCCGGTTTCTCTCGCGACTTGCTCATATGCCGCTCGTGTGAGTAAGTTTGTCTCGTGCTATATCAAATCGAGGTCGCATGCAACGCCACCGTGCATCATTGTATGTACGCAATTAAGAAGATGCCACACGCCACGTTCATTGAGCACCGGACATCGAGATGACCTTTTGTGACGTAAGTTGCACAACTGAGACGTCGCCAAATTCCGCTTGGCGTTACCTCCTCATAACTCAGAGGCAAGGCAACGCCAGGAGATTTGAATCATCCGATGATCTAAATCACGATCCCCCCTTTGTAAATGCGCATGATGTGATTCCTTATGGAAGATGTTAAATGTAGCATATAGCTCCAGACTGAACACTCAAGCTGTAGAAGAAGCGGCCCTTTTCATTACAACATGTTTGTTCACGTATCCCCTTCGGATTGCGCTCACAATCCAGCCTAGCGGCTGCAGATCTATCCCCTCAGAACTAGGTCTTCCGATGTCTGGTGCTACTTGTAGGTTGGCAAGCTAGATGTTGACGATGTACCACGGCGACTCGAGTTCGTCCATGGGAACCTTATCAAACCGCGGCAACTGGCGTACGAACTTCAACACGTGACCTCGTTTATCGATGCATGAGCTGAGCAACTTTCCTTCTGGACCTCGCATCCTGTAATTTTCTGTGCTGTCGAAACGAACCGAAACTGCTAACCATTTGTTGGCATCATACCCTTCTACAGGAGGAACGCCGTCGCAAAAGGGGGGACTCTGCGGGAGATTGATAGGGATTCGTCAAACAATGAAAGAAGCAGGCCATCCAAATCAGAAACAGGCTTGGCAGAATCTATTCGAAGACCCCCATCTCCTTTTCAAATAGGGAGGGGCGTCGTTCGTCCCTGTTGTAAATGCTGTAATGAACCGGTTAACCGTCTATGTAAACCAAGGAACGTACCCGCATGTAGATGTCCATCTCGGTGACTTGAACGCCTTGGAGATCCTCCAAGGTACACTCCATGACTTTCCCCTGCTCCTTGAATTCGTCCCATACGTCCTGCGAAGCAGCGTGTGATGAAAAGTGACGCAGATTATCGCTTACGAGAGTCCGTGTCATTGATACTGACTTTGCAAATGCTTTGCAAGGAGGCGGGCAATCGTACAAGGATTGGGTAAGTATTCGTACAGAATGCCAGGCCTGCTGATCAGCCAGGGGGGGGGGTCCCAAAAAATCTGGCCAGTCAGGCAGGGTCGAAATACTAGCTAAGCTTTAGAAGTTTGTTGAAGTCAACAACGACGAGAGAAGAGGTTGACCAGAAACAGCAATATTCTCGCTTCGCACAACATGTTATAAAGTTGTGATTGTGACTGCTATTGTGAGGAGGGGAAGCGCACCTGAAGATGCTTCAGCAGCGTTGGTGACACCATATTCCGCAGAGTCTGGAAGTCGCCCTTTGGATAATACTCCATGACTGCACCAAGGGGGCTGTCGAGTCGGGCCTTAACTTTTCCCACGAAAACTTTAAGAGAGCCTGCACCAGCCCGTCTTGGCCCTCCAATCTTTTTCGAAGAAACAACTGATTGATGTAACGAACGACTGGGAGCATATGATCGTGGAAAAGCAACATATTGCAAAATTTTGAGGAAACCAGTAAAGGCAGTCAGATCAACGACCAGCATCTGATTAGCCATGAACAGGATTGTTCCACCTCGTTGTCCTGTTGCCCTACCTTCTACTTCGTTCGGGGACAATTCAGATGTCTGTTGACCGCACTTTTTGAATTGACTCCCTCAAATTCTTACTGTTGCTAACGGGATGCGCAACGTATCTATGACGGGTTTTTTTTTAAGGTGAAAGAACTTTGAGGCTGTGCCCTCCTGTCAGAGTTAGAAACAGCTTGCTTCTTAATTTACCAGTTCCAAGCATACGCGCAGAAGAGAGGGTAATCATAAATCCTCACATGCTCTGAACGCCACTTCCGCCCCTCGCTTGAAGTCGTCCAGGTCGAAGCCCCTCTCTATTCCGCGTTTCAGGGCCATCATTGTGAGTGCAACCTGTTCAACACATGCAGATTGACCTCAGCTGCAGGCAAGGTCTGCTGACAGAGGCTGACTAGTAAGCCCTGGAGCACAGGCACGTTGAAGAACTCACAACAGTACCAGAGCATTAAGATGAAAAACTTATGATTGCACCACCACACTCCGTTGCTTCCACAAGCTCTCACATTCTGCGCCAATCCAGCACTCCTATGCTCACCACTATCTCATCGTTCTATGACAAAACTATCTTTGACAGCACCGCAGAAGCACAGAGTGATCATCGGATGAATGTTTCTTGATGCCCTGATTTAGATCTGTGCCAACGCGGTTGGATTTTGACCGCTTCTACTTTCTCTCGATTGCCAGTTCCATTCAATCTTGAAATTACTCACCCTGGCCTCCGCAAAGAGGTCCGCCACATAGGACAGGATGTTCGGTTCGGGCCTCGTCAGCACTTCCGTTGCCTCCGCCTCCTCCCCCTCATTTGGAGGCCGCCCTCCTCCAGAGCTCCCATCCGCTTCCTTCTTTAGACCCTTTTCGCTTGTCCCAACTTGAGAAGCGCCAGCATCCGGCTGCTGCTCCTTTGAACTGCTCCCTGATGCTACCGAAGCACCGATCGCCTGGTCCCCGGGACCTTCCTTCACTTCCGCTTCTTCCCTCTTTGCGCTCAGTGATCCAATCGCACTCTCAGAAACAGAACCTGAAGTTGACGTTGCATCTGCGGCCAGATCAGCTGCCTCTGCGCCCCGTGTCTCGCTCGCCTCCTCAGCACCCTTGGAATCTGCAGAGCTGTGCTCTGCCGTCTGAGGTGCATCTCCACTTAGAGCACCACCAGTCGAACTCTCTGCTTGGACCGCTTCAAGGGGTTGAGTGGCAGCAGCGTCGCCACGCAGAGCATCTGATCCACCACCAGCGCCGCCTCTTTCGTCCACTGAACCGCTGGTGCTGCCTGAAAAGTTCCTCTGAACCACAGCGCCGCTTCTTGGCGGCGCTTCTGCAAATCCAAACCTGCCCTCCTGGTGAACCACCTGCGGCGCTGATGTGAAGAAAACCTTTGGCAACTGAGCGGCCTCACACGAGTGAGTGGAAAGTGGCCATCTCAAGGGCGCACCACTGTCGGACACACCTCCAAAACTTTCTGCAATGACTGGCACCTGTGTCCCTTTCCACCACGCGGCATCGAGCAGCTTTCCCTGCCTGCCAATGCTTTGAAAGATGCGCCGTGCTGGCGGCATTGATGCCATGCGCCGATCACTTGTTCCCGCCTTCCTCCACCAATCTTTGCAGAAATGGAAGGCCGCACTTGCGCTGAGTCTACCAGTGCCACATTCAAAGACCCTGCACTAGAGATCTTTCCTTCCCAATAAGTGCTCCCAGCCAAAAGAACGGTCCAAGCAGGGCGAAGGACAACCAGCACTGGCAGCCAGCTGCGCTCTAGCCTCTAGCTAGACTTGTCGTTCTGCCAAAGATCATCTGCGAGTTCCCTTCAGGCGCTGGCTTTCAGCTACCCAAATTGCGTCGGGCCGTTCAAAACTTGGACATATTCTCGTCAGCTTCTGTAAGAATTTGATTTATGAAGTCTCGGTCGCAAAGGCTGTCTCCGATAAACTTGAAGTATTTATGGTGAAATCTTGCTTCGAATGTACTATATAAGGGGCTGTACATCCGGCATACCTTAGCTTGTCGGTTGTGCGAGTTCCACGAAGAATTTAGGAGGCTGCATTGCGGCTTGAGCAGCCGTCCGACTCTCAACTGTGTCGGAGGAGGAGAGAGGTCCTGTCTGGGTCCAGTGGCAGCTAGCGAAAGCGCCACATTTTGGCATACCTGTCCATCTTTGGGAGCACTGTACAGGCCAATGCCTCTCTCTCGCAATCAGCAGCAACGAAGTCGCTGACCCCGAATCCTGGTGGTAAGCGATTCAGGGCGTGCGCTGGCGCTCCACCAATTACGAGGGTTGCAACCTTATCAAGTTCTCTGCAATGGCATTGAAGAGTGCGAGCCGTCTGTCCTCATTCACAGAGCCGCAACTTCTCTCCCAGTCACGCCCCCAAACAGCTAATTGCGGTGAGCGGAATGGCTGTGGGATTCAGCTGAATGCAAGAGAACTCCGGCCACAATCGGTAAACCATTTGCGCAACCATGTATCACAGAAAGCAGAGTTGGTAAGATCTAGGAAAGAGAGAAGACGGCAGAACAACGTGTGCTGCTGCGCTGGCTTGCAGCCAGACATGCCCGGGCCGTCACGGGAGGCAAGAAATCTAGAAGCAGAGGATGTGAGTGGTACTCACCTTTGTGCTGGTCACATTGCAGTCCCCTTCTATTTGACCCTAACAGCAAAGCGTCAAGACTGGAAGGAGAAGAGCCTGCAAAAACCTTTTGTTTCAGGCATACCTGTATCCGCCAGCGTAATGAACAACGAAGTTGTGCAGAAGCAAGACCTGCTTTGAGTTATGCAGCTTTTTCGGCCACCCTGCAAGGACTCCAGTTTATGATTTGCGTGTTCCGGATCCTTTTCAGGAACATTTGTACATTTGAGCGGGTAAGACGGCTTGCAATTGCAAGTCCAGCTCATTCATCGAGTTTACCCCTTGGGCCAATGTTTCGCCAGCTGTGTACAGGCCAGAATCAAGAAGGATTTCGGTTTCGGTTCTGATCCGTTGGCTTCTAAGCAGGACATGCTTTTGGCGCTGCCCACCGAGCTCTTGCTGTAACTTGCTGAACAATTCAAGCAGACATTCAATACGACTCCGACGAAGTAGGAGTCGTAGGACATGAACTTCATTAGTAGAAACTGAACTTTCGAGAATTTAGGAGGAGGGTGGCAGTCTTTCCTGGTGTGACATTTGGCCAATCATTGTCACGTAGAATAAGTACAACTCAGTTCAGTAGACTTGATATACTCTCCTTGTTTTGCAGGCTGAAAGCCTGTCATTGCAGATTGAAAGATTGGAACGAGAACGGGATTATGCCATTGAGAACGAAGACTATGCAACAGCGGCGCGGTTGAGGGATCAACTCAAGTGAGGCAAAAAAATGACGCTCCACTTTTATACTGAAACCTCAATACCCTTCACAAGTTCTTCCCCAAAAATCACATATTGTTTCAGCTTCAATGTACTGGTGTCTCTGTCTAAGGGGCATAGTAGCGTCTCCGTATACTGAGCGCTTTTTAGAACTTTGACAGTTGGCCTGACGAGAGCCCAAGGCGGCTGTAAGTCCTGTTGGTGCTTATCTGAAGCCACACACCTGGGGTCATTTGTTTCTCAAACATAAGAAGAGCCGATTTGGCGCAGGGACCATTTGATTGCCCTTCAAATAGATAATGTCATGCTCACTTGTCTTTGGGACTTTCCATGAAGGGCATGCGATGGTGTGCAATATTGGTAAATTTCTTGGTTCAATAGTTTCCTGTCAGAACGGTCTCCCATCAGAAAAGAATGACAAGAATGTGGATTCCAATTGGTATGAAGAGTCAGTCTTCCAATGATATCAGGAGGGATTAATACCAGGAGCCTCTATGACATCTGTGAAAGGCGTGCAAAAGGAGCACACGTTATGTAACTGCCGACAAAAGATGCAAGATCATTATCCAAATGACCAAGAAGTGGTTACGCGGAGAGCAAGGAAGCGATGATCAATTTTACTCCCTCGTGCAGCTCATGAGAATCCAGCCCAGTGTTTGCAGTTATCCTCTCTATCACTTTGACACAACTTGGTCAAGACGAAATCGAGCACCTCACAGACGATACACATTTCAGGAATACACGAGAAAGCCGTAACTGTGCGTGGTGTCTTGTCGTGCACAGTGACACGACAGGATCACATGGCCGCTTCGGCAGCTAACAGTTTGAGAAATGTAGGCAACCGTTCCAAGAGACAGAAGGTGCACGTTACAGACGAAGTATTGAAAGTTCACAGCAAAAGAAAGCCGAAACGAGGCGTGCCTTTTTCTCGTGCAGAGTGATGCAAGAGGACCACGTGGCAGCTGTGGTGGCTGCCAACAAGCTGTTTTACCGGTGTTTTCAGCAGGGGGACGCTAAGGGGATGGCGCGCATCTGGGCGAAGGGGGACCACATCGGGGTGGTGCATCCGGGGGCCAATCTCATCAGTGGGCGGGATGACGTAAGCGCGCCAATTACCTGAAACGTGCAATTTTTCGCTGCGCGGAACCACCTGAAGACCAGTGTATCCGATCGGACGTTTTGGTGGGTCTCTGTCAGCTCGTTTCGCAAAATGGATTGGGAGGTGATGATTACGGTCAGTGCCTTAACCGCAGAAAGGGCACTTTCTGACGGACATTTGAAGTGGTCGGGGGCGCCTGTTGGTCGAACTTTCTGCAACAACGAGCCTCGGGGTTACGGTGTCAGTTTGATCTTAACAATCCGTGCAAGGGTCCGTTCTGGCCTTCACAGAGACCGACAAAAGGAGCAGTGCTTACAGCCTTTTTCAGAGAGATGCCAAGGGTCGTTGTCCCCGCTTTGATTGACACCGTTCACCGAGAACCGGTTTGGCACACCTGCGGTGCAGAAGGAAGAGGCTTCGAGTCCCTCGAATTCTTTTTGCTCACCACCCGTCTGCACCATAGCTTTCCTTACGAATCTCAGCACACTGATATGAAGAAGACAGGTTCCGCTTATATCGCTGCTCCCTTCAATTCCTCTCTTCGTAGGGTAGGGTCCTCTACCTGACAGGGTCGACCGGACCGAGTTCTTCGTTCTTTTGCTCTCCTTCTGTTTTGCTCGTTCCGATTGTTTATTCTTTCCTTTCGTCAATTTTCAGCCGCATTTCTCGGGGTCTGCCATGCGTCCAGACTCTGCCTGTTGTAAGAAGCAAGGACTCATGAGGGCGGCGATCTTGCCACGTCGAGGGGATCTTCCACCGCAATCGAAAGCTTATGTCTTATGACAAGATACGCTATGCCTGTTTGGTGCAGGTTATGGCCAGCTGGGACCTCATACTCGAGAGCTTTCGGACGGTGCGGGTAGTCATCGACCTGGAAAACATCCAGGTGCACGTAAATGGGCGGACGGCCCTCGTAAACTGCATCGAAGTCATGAGCGGGGATCGAGTGGGGGGCCGGTAAGTCTTTATCTGCGTGCGCCTTTTTATTAGATTTTGGTGATGGATCTTCCTTCAGAATAAGAATAAGGGGCCGATTTGTGTCGATTCCAGGCCACCAGGCCTTTGGTGACGAGTCTATGAGCGCCACAGCACTGTCTTTAGTCGTAGCTGCGTTCTGCCTGTCGGCTGCAAAGGTCTTTTGCTTTTTGTCAGAGTCGGACTGGACGACTTGCACATTGCACGCACTGATTGATAGCAAAGGTCGAACGAGGTCTTTAGAACTCGTGGTTCCAAGCATTCGTGAGTCCCCGTGAGTCCCCACTTCATGCAAGGTCGAAGCAACTTGTGTCAGCGCTGAGATTTGCGGTAGTCAACTGCTTTGTCTTTAAGTAGAGCTGAGGTAATACCGGCTTCACGCGATGTCATTGCAGCTCCCATTAGCGGCGAAGAAGGCTTTTATCTGGATGTAATCTGTGGTGTATAATCTGCACGACCTGGACGAGTTGGCCCTCGACACTTCTCTCTCTTGACCGACTACTTGATTTCAGCAATTCAACGCGCTTTTATGTTTTCATGCAGAGTTGTGGCTACGAACCTCTTCGAGTGGCACGACGGCCGATGGTTGATGATTCTCCATCACGGTTCCGGAGCAGCTATCAGCTTCTGATGTCTAGCGTGCCGACTTCTTACGTCCTTGCCGTGCGAGTTGCGAATACTACGTTTCAAAAAGGTCGATACAACCAAAAGACCTGGGCTTCAAAGAAGCTGTATTGAACGAACTCCTTTCTGACAGTTCAAGGTCATCCTGCGCTGGAAAAAAGACATGTAACGATCAAGTTTATTGGTGTGAAGCAGGGTTTGGCGTCGTGCTTATCGTAGTGCTGGCACTCACACGGGAAAGTCACAGTAACGAGACGCGACGTCGGCCAGGACAAAGCAGAACCTTGTGCAGAATTGCGATTGTAGTGCTGGCCGGACGCGCCGGCAACCGCCGTAAAAAGCGCTCGATCGATGAAGCGTCCTCTTTTGACAAAAATGGTGTCCAGCACCTCCAAGATCTACTGCGAGCGCCGCAGGCTGTGCCGTCGTTACCGCCGCAACTTTCTCAATTTGAATTCACACCGTCCGACAAGCCGCAGCAGCGGCTTCACCTGATTCCCCACAAACTTATGCCCGTGACGATACCTGAGATGTGGTTTGGTGCCGCCTCTATTAGGCAAGGCATGACGGCGGCATGCACACGGTGTGCATATGGCTTCACATACGATGTTCATAAAATCAAAGTTGTGCGCTTATACGTTGAGTCATTGTCATTGAGCTTGCCCGTTTCTTTTCAATTCAATCACGTACAGATCGAAGCAATATGCAATTAATGTGAGACGGTTCCTTGCAAGGAATCCGAAAGATGGATGATTTTACGGTACTAATTGATATATGCTTGGTATAAGTTCGATCAGTTGGTAGCGACGCTTAAGCGGCGGCACATATAAAGCACTCAGCGGTTAGCCTGTTCACATGCAGTTACTGAGCTATCTGATCTTTACGTCCAGAGCACCGTCCCGAGCGCCGGCGGTGCAACCGTCAGACGTCAACGGGGTCTAAGAAATTGGAGGTTAGTACGTCCGCCCTAGCGCTCCAATTGAACCGTTGCTCACATTGAGCGCTTCGGGAAATGCAATCCCCGCGCGTACGTGCGGTATCTGTACATAATCAATAATGGACGTCGATCATTATACCGATAACCCTCGTGTGACCTAACGGGCGTGTGACCTAAAATACGAGTCAACCGGGCACTTCAAACTAAAAACCTAACCCAGATAAACACTCGCTCCGCACCCCAACCCACCCTAACCACCATACCAACCCCACCCGTCCCCCGGGTGCCTATCTTAGGTCACACGGCTCTTAGGTCACACGAGAGTTATCGGAGTTCGATCATTGACATGCTGGCAAACCCGCGTACGGTGAAGACGTGCCCCCTCATGCAGGTTTGACTGAGCCGCTATGAAGCTTCAACATATTTTGATCGGTCCCTAGGAGGGCTTGTAGTTACTTTGGTTGTGCAGCCGATCTCTAGGCCCTTTATATATTGGTCACTAGTGTTGTTGAGTATCATGCACGTGCGAGCGTGCTTCCAAGTCGCTGATTAGTCCTACATTATTCAGAGTTCTCTGCCGTAACAACACGTGTCGCCGTTCTACCTAGTCGAGCCAATTAACCTCCATAGAGATCGTGCACCCTCCGCGTTCTTGACTGTTCTCCCATCTGTCATCCACCTTCACAAACCGACCACCTATAATTTAAGCGCGCGCAATAAATATCGATACCCCTCTCTATCTACCTCTCGTGCACAATCGTGCACCGTTGTCTCTGCAGACGCGTCTCCATTCTCCGAGCTTTCAAAGCGGGCAAGGCGAGAAATTCGACTTTAATTCCTAGAAAAGTACTGATCTCCACGGATGTATTGGAAGGACTGGTCCTGATGCGCGGGGCTCAGCATGTGAGGCGGCGGATACTGAACGGGTCTCCCAGCACTGCAAGAACGACATAGACCTTTAGTTTAGGTAGGATAGTTCTATGTAGGAGAAGGGCATGGCCCGGCGAACGGGTGGGGTTAGTTGGAGGGTAGGGTGGGTACACGTGCGGAGCGGGTTTATTTGTCGGTTTAGGTTTTTAGTTTTGTTTCACCCGGGGACTGTTACTGAATAACATAGGAGATATCCTACGTCCTAAATCTTGGGAGTATAAGAGCGACGGCGGTTGGCTGGTCAGGTCAACTTTTGATGCTGTCACGAACGAGGACGCGAAGACTTAACGCGCAGCAGTTTCAGTACGGCTTGCAAGCGTCGGCCGTGACAGAAGAAGCTGTTTCAGCAACAAAGATGATTCGACCCAGTGCACTATCCTAGCTTTCAGGGTCGAGCGGAAACCCCGTCAACCAAAACGGTTTTTGAAGCAATTCGCAGTCAGAACCGAAGTGTCTCCTCCCCAGCTCTCCCAGTCGAGCGGCAAACCTTCTGAGAAGACAATCAACTTTTATAGCGAGCCGGGTTCATCGATTCTGTTCTTCGAAGCAAGACAAAGGGACTTAGAAAAAGGTACCGGTACTTACACAGGGCTGACCGGCTGCCCGAGCACCGGGCTTTGGATCCCCGGGCTGTGTACCACGTGGGCTACCGACACGTGGGGCTGACGTCGTTTTGGGCTACCTGAAGGATTGAAAGATGACGTCAGTGATGTCGACTGAGTAAGCCGCGATTAGTTGGAGGAAGTTCCTGGAAGCAGACTTTACATTCAAACAGCAGCGCCGCTCGTGCGCAAGGAAACGGGCGATGCCGTTTGCAGTTTTTCGCCTCACAAAAGAATATGTCATTTGCCTCATACCGCCAGAGCCGAGAAAATGCAGGCACTCGCAACTTTGAAGGTAGGTAAAATCGCGATCATCACCACAAAGAAAAACGCGCTGGACACAGATCTGTTGCCCGCTCCGCTCAAACAAAACTTGAGAAGTCCCAAATTACCCAGTAAAAACGTCCCTGTTCAACAACAGTCGACCCAACATACAAAATCAAGCGATAGAGTACGCAACGGGCGACTACTCACAGCATCGCCAGCAGGAGACGGTCGCCCCGATCAGCAGGCACAGCACGCCCAGCGCTATAAACCAGTACTTGATAGACACCCCGAGGACCGTCCGCGGAATCTTGGCCGTCCAGGTGTCCGTGCCCGCGTTGGCCTCCAGGATCCGGATCTTGGAAGAGGTGACGTCACCAAAGGAGTCGAAGAAGGTATTTTTCGCGAAGATGGATGCGGGGTCATTGCTGCCAAGAAAGAGAGCTGAAGGGTTGAGGATTGGAAGACAGGTTTATCAGTGTGCATACAAGGAGTCCCTTTCCTTTGACCTTGATATAAACATTCAAATGTCATCTCTTCTGGAGAAACCTAGAAATCTTGGAAGGCAGAACGCTTACTGTCACGCATCAGGCGGCCGATGACGTTAGCATTTTGCCGTGTGACGCAACTACGCTTCGGGCACGCATACCATAGTATCACTGAAGCAAGGTGGTTTCCTTGGCGCCTCTTCCTATAGGAGAAACTACAACCGCAAAGTCAATTGGGCTCTTTTGAGCGTCATTACTTCTTTGAACCTGATCCCCAGCGAACTCATTCTCCGTCGCGTCTCTCACCTCAGCGTGTTCGCGAACGCGGCCGCGGCGTCGCGCGCGGCTTGGAGATTCGCGCCGCTCGCGGGGCCGAACGCAACGGTAGAATCGACGGACACGCCGCTGCCCTGGTTGATGCCGTTGACCGTGACCTGGGAGAGAAAGGTGACGTCAGGACTTGAGAGAAGGGTGACGTCAGATCAGTCGCAGGATGCCAAGCTGTTCATCAGAACGAGGGGACGTGTGACTAATCGGGCAAAGGTGTTCCTGTGGTGGATCCGTTCATTCATTGTGATGCGCACGGACTGGGCGAAAAGCGAAACGCTGAGATAAGATTGCAGAGGAAGGAAGAAGAGATACATGAAATTTCTCCCTTTACACGTTCTACTTGAAACGAAAATTGCGGCGCTCATCTCAAAAAGCTGCGACGGCTCAAATTGATGAAGCGGATGCTTGTAACTTTGAACCTTTTGCCGCGTTTTCCGAGACAATAAAAGCTAGAAGCTGCAAAGCGACGCGGCTTACCGTGATCTTGCCGCCGTAGCCGGTGGCATGAGCCGCTTGCGTCATCGTGGCGTCAAAGTTGTTCTGCATAGGCCAGATAATTACCTTGTTAGCAACGTATTCCAAGTGTCCTGGTCCTCCAAGTCCACCCTTCTAAAAAGTACCCTCGTTTGCGTAACGTGACCAACGAAGGAGATGACCGGAGGGGGCAAAATGTGATCTTTGCGGCCTTTTTAGCGATCAAGCTGTTCAAACCTTTCCACAATCACTATACGCTATGCATTATCATTGTTAGAGGGCCGCTATCCCCGGAAGCGTCTCCTAGTTCATTGGAGAGCGCTCAGAATGCGGATGAGAGTTTGAGTCTTCGATCCGACGAGGAAACTTCCTAGCATCTTCAATGAAAATCTCGAAGCAACGTTCGACCCGCGACGAAACGCTCCCCGCTCGCACGCCCCCGCGCGTTACCACCCACCTGGAACGTCGTGTACTGCTGCTGAGTGCTCGCCATTCCCCCGGAGAACCGCACCGTGCTGGTAACCTGCATAAGCATCGACTCTCCGCCGCTGTTACTGACAACCGGGGCGGTGATCGGGGGCTGGGCCGGGGAGTCCGCTTCTCCGGTCGTTCCGGGCACTTTGCAGAGGCCGGAACGGGAGTCGCAGACGGTTCCGTTGGCGCAGTCGGACGGAACGCACGCCGGCTGGCCGCAGTTGTACCCGGCGTAGCTCGGGAAGCAGTGGCACGTGCCGTTGTAGCAGTGGCCTGCGCGCGCGCGCGAGGGGTTGATAAGCTATGGGTTGGGGAGAAGAGATGGTCACACGCTTCTGAAGCAGATTCTTGTCCACGCGCCCAAGAGGGGACTCTTAAGTGATTATGAAAGGGCCAGAAGCAGGGGCGTGCATCAAAACGGCGGCCTCGCGATAAGGAGCATACGTTATGGGGGAAGGAGGCGAAGGGAGCGTAGTAAGAGAAAGAAAGTTCCACATGCAAGCCAAGAAAGGGTTTTCGACGCGCCGCGTGGGGGCTATTCACCGGGTGATCCAAGAGGGGGACCAAAGTCAGTCTGCACGCTTCTCACCTTTGACGCTGCAGTCATCGAGGCACATATTGTACAGAAGATTAGCACGTGCATATCGAGCACTGGCTTACGCGCGCGCAGTGACTAGAAAAGAATCGGAGACGGACTGCGTGCTTCTCACCTTTGCCGCTGCAGTATTGGGGCGTGTATTGTAACAGAAGACTAGCACGAGCCTTTAAGCACTGATATACGCGCGCGCGTGGGTGAAATAGTGGAAAGATCATACTTTACTTGGCTCTCACCTTTGCCGCTGCAATCATCGGGGCACATATTGTACATGCAAAAGTCCGCCGCGGCGGGGCAGGGCCCGATGGTGCCCCGGGCGAAGTACTTGCGGGGCAGCTCAACCTCCTGCGAAGACGAAAATAACACAGTTTTTAGCAATTCTAGCAATTCGGAGCATATTCAAGTTCTTGAGAGGAGGCTTTCCTATGGGGACGATAAGTGGGCTCCGAAGGAGTTGTGACACCTTTTGGAAATTCATCTTCTTACCAGGGTATTGCATCAAAAGCAACCGGACTACGAGCCGCTAAAGACGGTGGTTGTTTTGAAGAAATTAAGCGGAGCGCCTGCGTCTTCTGCTTGGTTCGATTACGAGAAACGTGCAAATCGACGAGCCCTTTTGCAGTCGTCAACAGCACAGGCAATACAAATACATTTGTAGAATTTGCTGAGATGTGGCTTAAAGTACATCAGATCGCCGTCAAAATGGTCACGTAGCAACGAAGGTGCAGAAGAGTCCGCACGCAATCCCTAAAACCCTAAGAACTCAAAATTTAGGACCAAAAATCTTAAAATCGCTACGGGATCTCACCACATTATCTACACACTGCAACCAGGCCCCCGGTGCGACTTCGACGTACAGGGACGGCGGCGCTCCGCGTTTCCCCGGTACGCACCGCTGGGGGTAGCAACCCGCCGACTGCGCGTTGCTGTTGCCGACTTTTTTGATCCAGGGGTCGGAGCCGTGCTGGAAACACCTGCCCGGGGAAAGGTACGTACCGGTCAAAAGAGGGCTTGCGAGGATGTAATTGCTTTCTCATTGCCTCTGGAAATCTCTCTGGACGAGACTTAAAAAAGTAGACCAAAAGCCAAACCGCGAGCGCCACCGCCGGAACCTTCTTTTGGCAGCTTCTCGCGCTTTATCAGTCGTGGCTACCGTTCATAAAGCTGGATTGAAGCTTCCCAAACTTGCGAAGATAATTAAGGCAGCTCGTGTAGGGTAACCCCCGTCTCCACGAAGTTGGATGCGTGGCCCGACTTGTTCGAAATGGCAGTCGTGATTGACACGCGACCCGATGAAAAACTTCGCCGGAAAAGGGCGCCCCCTTTTCCCGTTCGCGCAACGTTGCAGCTATCACTGCTCGGTACCGCTTCTCACGAGCAACTGTCCTGATTCAAAGAGAGAGCGTGCATGAAAGAGATCCACCTAAGTCGATTTTGACAACCTCACAGAAGACCTTACAAAACCTTTCAAGCAGATTACAATGTGCTCACCTCGACGCCGGCCCAAACTGCATCCCAACGGAGACTGCGTCCGTCTGCATCTGCCCTAACAACGGCGCCGTACAGCCGTAGTTATTCCATCCAATCACGCGCTGACACCCGTCGTCCGTACACGACCCCGAGTCCGTCGGCGAATCGCCGCACCCGTCGCAATAGCCGACCGCAATCGCGTCGTACGTGCACTGGTAGCCGGCCGCGCCGGAGCCGCCGGCCGCGCACTGGTACTCGGAGAAGACGGCCTGCCCCGCTGCAGGGGGTTTAGGAAGGGTTCAGGATTGAGGATATTCTGAAAGAGGATGACTTTGGTGAGTCTGTTTGGGTCAATTTGAAGAAGAAGTAGGCTGGGGAGGCGACAAAGCCAATGTCCTTATGTGCTTGGTTTGACTGGAATGCGAAATGGTTTGAAGTAGCTCAGCTTCCTGATATGGCCTCCTACCGATGCAATCGTTTTCGTTGGTTTCTCGTTTTGCAATTGTTCTGCTCATATTTCTGTTCTCATTCAGCGCCCATACCTCGAATCTAGCGCCTCCGCGCTCGCGAAATCGTGACTAAAAACCTGCCGCTCTCACCCGAAGAGGAGCACGACTTGTAGGCAAAGTCGCAGCCCTTGAGGCGGCCGAACCGCAGGAACATGCCCAGTCCGTAGTCCGGTGCGTACCACCCGCTGTCGTCCAGCAGCGCGAGCGTGACGTTGGAGTACGCCTGCGTGTTCACCTGCGACGCGCCCTCCTGCGGAGACGTGGACGTTCAGCTTAGTGTTCTGTCGATAGGGTTAAGGGATTCTTGTGCAAATTGACCCAAAAGTTGTCTTTGTCGTCGGTAATGCGCGAGCGTGATGTTGGAGTACGCCTGCGTGTTCACCTGCGACGCGCCCTCCTGCGGACGCGTGGAATCGTGTCAGAAGGGCGTCCGAGGTACAACTCTACGCCTGATTTAGCAAGTTCGTCTGATCCAGCAGCGCAATTCCTGAACTTGTTCGCGGCCGACGCCCCATCCTGTGTATGGGTGTTAGTTCAGGGTTCAGGTATCGCGAGTGTCTAACTGCTGAAGAGCCAGCTCCAGATTGCGCTGAGCTGGTAAAGTGATCCATCCAGACGAGCCTGGAACGGGCATTGGAACACAGAGGTGGCAATGAAGACGACAGGCTCCTGACCATGATCTCTCCGTGCAGGATTCGCGCTTCCCAATGGCTCCCCGCCGTGCTAGGCCCGCCTCCGTTCTCGAGCTCGACTCCGTTCAGCTTGCTGCACCCGAAGTGTGCCCTGCCCATGGCGATCACCTGTGGCACGCAAAGGGACAGATTAACATTTCAGGAAGACAGGAGAGGAGCGTTTTGTGGGAGAGCACGGTTGAAGAATGTTGTATCGGTCTGAGGAGCCGTTCTCTGAGCCACCGAGCAGCTTCGTGTGCCAAAGCAGATACGGGGCCGGGTCCCAGGTCCAAAAGTCCGGAGATCAATGGAAGTCAAGCAGGGTCACTGTGAAGACTTTCGGCCAGACTTGGGTCTGACGGTTTCCACCAATCTGGTGACGTCACCGGCCTTACCTGTGGCGTCACGATCTTGCGCACGGTCGTCCCCCGCTCTTGGAACGTCCCCACCACGGCGCGGACGTCCGGCCCCTGCTCCGAGAAGTAGCGCGAGCTGTCGGGCCAGCCGCTGTCCGCGCGCGGGACGCGCGGGTCGCCGTTCTCGTCGCGGAAGTACGGGAACAAACTGTCGCTGAAGGCCAGGACGTGCGTCATCTCGTGGAGAGTTATCATCAACTGCAAGAGAAGTGGGTGAAAATGGTTGTCAAGATCTATTCTTTGCGAAAAGCGAACCCGGGTCGACGCTCTCGTCGCAAAAATGTGGAAACAAACTGTCGCTGAAGGCCAGGACGTGGAGCGTGATATCAACTGCAAGAGAAGTTGCGGATATCAAGATGTTCTCTCCGCGAGAAGGGAATCCTTCTTCGACCTCGTTTTGAAGGTCATTGCAAAAAAAGATTGCCCCTGGAAGGCCAGAACGTCTGCCGCCTTGTGGAGTTTGGTTATCAGTTGGGAGAGAAGGTTTTGATTTTGGAAATTGAAGGACGCAGTTTGGACAAGCGAAACGTATCGAGTTTCAAAAAAACACCGGGTAAAAGGCGTCTTATGAGCTGACTGGCGTTGGATTGGAGACTAAATGCGCGAACTAGAGAACAAGTCCTTTGGAAGAAATGAAGCATAAAGATATGCGAGAACCGTGAATCGAGGTTTGCATTTTCTTGAAGATTGACTCCTTTCGTTCGAGAGGAGTGAAGAAGGGACTGCAAGCTGAATTTAAAAACTCCAGGCCTGCCACTTTCAATCTTTTACCTCTCCATCCGGGTTGTTGCTATCCGTCTCCGAGAAGTATCCCGGGCAAAACTTGATGTTGCCCGCGAGCCGCCGATCGGTATCGAGATCGAACATGCACACGCCCGCGTGCGCATTCAAGACACATTTAATTTGGTCTCATCAGTCCAAATGTCTTTCCATGTTCTTACCTCGCCATCCGGGTTGTTGCTATCCGTCTCCGAGAAGTACCCCGGGCAAAAATTGATGTTCCCCGCGAGCGGTCGGTCAGTATCGGGATCAAACATGCACGCGCCCGCGTGCGCCGCCGTCGAGGCCCCGCATTCGGGGGTGGCCTTCGAAGTTATGTACACAATCAGGTCGGCGTTCTTGACTCCGGGGCCTGACGGAGTGGTGACGCAGTGGAACGCATCGGACCGGTCGCAGGTGGTCACGTTGTTGAGGTGCGCGGGGTCGATAACGGCGTCCTGGGATCGGACGGTGGAGAGGGAATTAGAGGAGCATCGGACGGTGGGGATGGAGTCAAGAGGGAGTTTGGAAGCGGCTCATCTGCACTGTTCGCTGCCAAGAACAATGCTGAATCTGTGCGAGCTGAGAAGGCGCCTACCCACCCCTTACGTGAGAAGCAAGCAGACCAGGGACGAGCTCAGGAGAGACCCAAATTACAAGGAGATTTGGACCCGAAAAGATCCGACATCCGAAGAGTCTCAGGCTAGATGAGGCGGTCAAAAATGGCTGAAAGAGCTTTTGAACAGCGGAAAAGTATTGTATGAGAAGTTTGCCAGTCCATTCAGATTCACGACATGATAGAAAAAAAAAAAGTCGGATTGTTACTTTCCAAACGATGCAGGACAGTGTTACCGGAGCTCGAATACCCAGACCTGTCAATTGCAACAGTGAAGGAAAACTATCGAGGTCTTTCTGAAAGCGGGGCTTTGGCGGGTTGCCATATGATCATGGGTATCCCGCCAACCGACCAACCAAGTTGCCCTTGGTTGATGTGATCCCAACCGGCTTAGACTCCGTTCCTCGCCGGATGAGTCGTGTTCCACCTGTAGTTTCCACAACTTGTCAGTGGCGGCAGGATCCCTCAAATAGTGAGCTATGTGTTGGCTGGTAGACTCGTAGAAGAAGGGCTCGACTTACGAGACACGTGGGGGAGACGCGTTCGGGACACTCGTACACGGGCAGGCCTTGCATGTTCCACCGTTGCCATTGCTGGCACTCGAGCTCCAGCTTGAGCGGGCCGACCACCGGGCGCTTCACTTTGATGGCACGTTCCAGCCACCTGCGCGCAGCCAATGCAGGCCCTCAGCTAAAAGGACGTTTCAAAAGAGGGCGTGGCGATTATAAAAGAAGCGGCAACAACAAGTCGAAGAAGGCTGGTGTTCGGTCGCCAAAGCAAACCAAGTGGTCGTCAATCTTTGGCGACAAAGAGGGCGCTGTTCTGTGCCTTGTGTCCGCTTCTGACGTTACTGCGAACGTGTCCGCCTATGCCTTCTTGAAGTGCTTTGGAACCGTGGATGGTGTTGTCTGGAACTCATCCTGACCAAAGGAACTGTGAGTTTGTCACCAGCCTTGGGAGGAGGTCTACTCACAAGTACGTGCTATTTAACGTAGGAACTCACTTTGAACTTGTTGCATTTAAGCCCAAAAAGTGGGTTCGACAAGTTTAAATCGGCGTTCTGTGGCTTCTGTATCAGTGCCAGCAGGTTCTCTCATCGATTCGGGCCTGGCCTCGTATGCTGTGCGTCATTGACGGAACACCTTTTGACACCACCTCGTTTACGCTGCTGATTGAGCCCATGGCTGCTGAGACATGTCTCCGGAATATGCAAAGGAACAACAATATGTGCAATCGGAAAGCGGGTGCGCACCTGATGGCGGTCGGAACAAGGTTGTACTGGATGTAGTCTGCGTGCTCCGTCATTAGACCAGACAGGTTGAAACTCTGCGCCGAGCAATGAAAAGCGCTTTGTGTCAACTGTTGTAGGTTTGGGCTCCAGCCGAGAGCTTCCACAGCAACATCCGTCAGTCTCCTGGCCCAACAATTTGTTGTTGCGGAAATGAAGCACTTCAACTAAGCTTGAGCGCACGTATATTTCCGTTGCCTTCAGCAGACTTCAAAAGAAAGTCTGTTGAGAAGGGCAAACTCATGACCGCTCCTCTGCTACACTCGTGAATCGTGATTCTCACCGGAACAATCCGAATGGGAGCTGGCTTGGGTTCTGCCAGCAGCCGCCTCTTAGGCTGCCCCTGATCCCCCTGTTGCATGATGTTCCTGCAGACCGGTAGGCCACAAATATCAGCCCCACTCTTCCTGGAAAGAGTTTCAGCTGTTGCATGGCCGCTGGCGCATAATCTGAGCTTCAACTGCAAAAGTAACTTATCACGACATTACTAGAGGCGGCCCCTCCCGCTTAGATCTTCCAGAAACGACTCAAGAGTTCAAAGTCACTGAAAATCGCCTAGGGGCTTCCAGATGCTGCGGCTCAGAGGCTTCTTCAAGCTGCTATATCAAGCTTGGCAGCACAATTACCTCTGGACTGTCATCTGCGACGCGTACAGCAGGGTTTCTTCCTACGCTTACTGTCTTGTAACATTTGAAAGTGTGTGAAGACAGAAAAGGTCAGGAATTGCTGACGCGCATACCTGACTTCCTGACTCCTGTGCCGCCTCCTGTGGATCTCAATGATCCTGGGGACCATGTGACTGTCGTGCACGCAATTGTGTCCTGTCTGGTGAAAGCTCTCATACACCGCCACCGACATGTTGGCGGACGCCCTGGACTCGTACCACTGGCGCGCCTCCACACGTCCAAAGTCCACTAAAAGAAGCAACGACAAGATGACTAGAAGTGAATACTGGTCTGAGAACACTCGCTGACAAGCAGCCACCTTCAGCCACTTTGTTGGAGTGCCCCTGTGCTCTTCCTTTGGACCTGCGCAGAGTCCAGCATCCAAGTTTCCCTGTCTGAAACCCTCGGGCAGGCCCATCTTTGCTGGCTGGGAGCCTGTAAAACTCCGCCGTCTAGGTCTCCCCTGAATCCAATCTGCATGACATTCAAACTCTTGGGTCTGTATACTGCTCGCAAAGAAATCATCAAATCCGGGCTACTGTCTGATGCCCCTCTGATGCTCCACTTTTTCAATGTGCTTCATAGATTGTTCGTGGTGATCGCCCCTCAACTCACAGTCGCAGCAAGGACGCGGAACCGGCTGTGACTAGCAGACAACCTACTTCCTCTGAAGCAGCTTCCTCTTTTTATTGAACAATGCCGATACCTAAACAGGACCTGAAGGCTCTGCAATACAGGCTTCCTTGTGGTTGATGCCCCAAGCTGACACACAACAAGATATGCCATTTTATCAAGCTACTACCGTATATGCGGCCAGAGAGACAGCATAGATCTCCCGGCTGCCGAAAATGGCCGCTGCCAAGAACATGCAAATGCTGCTGATACGGGCACATGCCAAAGCTGTAGGTACCTGAACGTACCTATTTGTAGCGCCCTCTTGGGAACTCGCTTTCACATGCAGTGGAGGAAGTACTCAAATTCGTACAGAGTGAGATCAAGTTTGCGGAAACCGCGGCCGCAGATGTATTCACATTGAACCGGGCTGTCGCCGTCGGCTCTGGCCGCAACCGCCGGCCGGGGTAGCTGCGCAACTGACCTTGTCATGTGTGAATACCCTCGGAACAAGCGTTCGGCGAATCACCTGTAAGCAAATTGGATTACGCGCGCGAAGCACAATTACGCGCGGCTGTCGGGCAATCAACATTGTACCTATGAGCAGCCACCTGCAATAATCTCAGGGAATCAGGTCTCCAGCAACAGTGCTGGCAGCTGCATATAGCGGGTCATCATGCGTACTGAAGATTGATCCTGATCCAGATGAACGGATACTTGGAGACAGGGGCCAAGACAAAGGAACTGGATGGACTCAAAGATGGGCCCACGGTTCGACCTGAGATGCTAGCTTGAACTCCTGCCCAACCCTGAAGTTGAAGATACCTACATGCGTTGCACTAGAAGCCTAATCACGATATCACTAGGGTGTAGCTCGTGACCAGCTCCTGGTAAAAGAAAGAGCAGAGACCATATGTACGGAGGCATCGGGAATGTGTTGTGAAACATTGCAAGGCCGCTGTAGCTTTCATACAGGCAGTCTGCTCTAGAATATATGCAAGGAGAGGCATGCTCAGAGTCAATGCTGTGTTAAGACAAAGTTAATAGGCTGTAAGGAGCAGCACAAGGGCAGCATGCACCTGACAACTGCTGAGAGCGGGGAGAAGCTGTAAGAAGGGGCAATGGGGCCCCCTCGAAAGGGCGCCTCCCCCAACCCGGGGAGGCACACTCTGAACCCCCAGTCAATCTACCCAGCGGCATCCACCCTGTTTGGAAACAACACCCGCATCCATGACGAGCTGTCTCTGTCCCACGGACCTGATTCTAAACGGCTGCCCCAAAGCGAAGAGATGGAGATCGATGGCGGCGATAACGAGGCCATTGCACGGCCGAATGCGTGGGTGCCTGGAATGGCAACCCTGCAGCGGGTTAATGCTAACCCGGGAGGTTCTGAGCTGGGCACGAGCAGCCTCCTGCGGGGGGGCACGCTTGGCAGGGGTTTGGGTAATTTGGAAAGTGGGTTAGCGCACCGGTTACTACCCCCGCTGGAGAAACCGCAGAGCCCGGGCTGGGGTGGGGTTAGAGTTGACCAAGGTTTGGCTAACCTGGACAGTTTGAGGCGGAAAAGCGGGGGCAAGCTGGACAGCTTGCAGGGCCCTGGGAAAAAGCTCAAAGTGGCGGATCCTCTCTACCAGGGAGGTGAATCCAGGGGTAAACTGGGGGGGGAGCAGTCGGCAAAGCTGACTGGGAGGAGCGGCGCCACACCGCTTCCAGGGGTAAAGTCCAAATCCACTAGCCAGCTGCCGCTTAAAGCGGAAACCAAAGCAGCGGTTATTGAGGAGGAGCTCGCAAGCGTGGCGACTGGGGATGACGTCATTGCATTCTACGCGCGGCACGGGCAGGACACGGAGGCGCGCTTCTTCTACTGCAATCGCGCGCCGGAGACCGTGTTCGATTTCCGGCCCTATGACTTGGTCGTTGTTCCGAGAGAGGAAGTGGCCCCGGAGTATTTTACCATGTCAGCAACCGGGGTGGTGAAAATTGGCCCCGGCGCGAACACCAAGACGGAGTTCACGTCGCTCGGGGACTGGGTCCGGGAGAAGACGGTCTTCGGCATCCTCCGCAAGATGAGCTTCTTCCGGTACTACCTCATCTACAAGGCGTTCAACTTCTGGCGGCACGCGGTGCGCCGCAAGCTGTACAGCAAAGTGCGCGCCACGCTCCACTCCAAGCTCTTCCTCGCAAAGCCGACGTTCGTCGGCGCGCTCCTGGAGGTGCGCGCGCACATGCACGAGCTGAGTCAGATCGCGATGGTCGCGCTCAGCCCCGGACATTTGTACACTTTGGACGAGTTTTCGGACGCGCAACTCCAGCAGAGGGTCCAAAAGGCGACGCCCGCGCTCGAGGCGTGCGTCGAGAAAGTGCAGCAGTGCCTGGAGCGGGTGTGCAAGGACGTCACGAAACAGGTGCAGCTGTTCCAGGACAGCATCAAGGACGAGGGCGAGCTGGATGACTTGTCCGGCGTGAACTTGTATCCGAGCCGGGGGTCCGAGAAGATCCGAAGCATGGTGAGGGAGAGCTATGTTTTACTGGCTTAAAGTGTTCTTCAATAGGGTCGTCGGAATCTGTTCTCCTGCATTTGTAGTACACGTGGTGTATTGGATGGCATGAGAAGACGGGTCTTGAAATGTTTGCGGCTGGGAAAGGAGCGGCTGATTCGCTAGCCTGGGAAAGGTTGGCTTCCGTAATAGCTCGTGACTGTATCTTTCCCTGTGTTTGAAAGTCGAGGTCTCAACTGGAGGTCGTAAGAATCAGGGGTTCAGAGAGCCGCAGGGGATCCTCTAAATCGGCATGTTCGAAAGTGAAATATGAGCGGCTTGTCTCCTATCATTCCTGCAAACCAGAAATTCAAGAGTTGATTCGAAGCTCCGTGAAGGGAGTCTGCAAGGAAAACGTTCCTTGTTTAGGCCCAGCCTTGTAAAAAGCGGCCGCACATTTTCAGTTGCTTGTCCTGTTTGTGTTACAATATACCGAGCCGGCCAATAACATTACCTTGATCGAACTCAACACACTCCAAATTTCATCCTCAACCAGCCCCAAACTGGCCTTTCTCAGGTCAGCATCAAGCAAGAAAAGATTGAGCGCGCCAAGACGTACCGCCGCGTGATCGAGGAAGCGAAGCAACTCGGCGACTTCATCCGGCTCGCGGATTACATGCTCGTAGAAGGCCTCGTCGATCGCACGATCTCAACGACCGACGAGCTCCTCTCGATGCTCGAGCTTCCGCGCACCGGGTCTGACAAAACCTCCAAGGGGGTTTTCCTGACCACGGTCTCGTTCTCGGAAACCAGCCTCGAGTTTACGCCGAGCGAAGGGGAGATCCTGCAAGTGGTGGATTCGACCGTGCTCGAGGGGGTCATTTCGCTGGTGCAAGCAGCCCCCCGCTTGCTGTTTATGAGGTCGTTTGGGCAGCACTTTGAGGAGAAGCTAACCGGGCTTAACCCGGTTGCAATCATCAAGGAGACGGACCGGTTTTTGGAGCTGCGGGCCAAGATCGACGGCGTCATCCGGCAGGACTTTGCAGAGGCGAACCAGTACGTCCAGGTAAGAGACGCATTCTGCCACGTGTCCATACTTTTGCGATCGAGGTCCAAAAAGCATTGTGAAAAATAATGACATCGTTTCTTGATGCCCCTGGCATTGTATGTGGAGGACTCATTGGGAGCGTTCAGTTTCGTCAAACGTGGTTGAGTAATCACTAACGAAGGGGGTGAGCTTTAGCATGATCAAATGCGTACGAGAATGAATGGTTCAGGCGCTCGAGGTTAATACCCACGAGCGTCATTTGCCGCCGCACGAAGTCATACACAGAACCATCTTGCTCGAGAGGAAGCTCGCTCTTCGAAACGGTTGGAAGCAAGCCTGATCTCATTCACGTTTGCTCTGATTCAGGATGCCTTTCTCATAGCCGCCAGATCTTAAGGGCCCTGTATGTTCGACTCCTCTTCTGTCAGGAAACGAATATGGACACAAGAACAGAACGGCTTTCTAATCTCACTGCCAACATGTGCGCAGATCTTCGAGGAGCACCGTCAGATCTACACGTGGGAGGCCACGTGGAGCCCCGACGCGTACGGCGCGGAGCGCCACTCCGCGAAGCAGTTCCGCGAGGACCTCGCGCGCCAGCGCGAGTGGCGCGCCGAACTAGAGCGGATGAAAGTCGGCAACAGCATCGGCGTGCTCCATATCGACTCGAAGTCGCTGCGCAACAGCCTGCTACCCGTTACCGCGCGCACCCTGGACGCTGTAAAGGTCGTGCTGCTCGCGGCCGCGCGCGAGGAGACCGTTACCGTTCTGATGAGCTTCCAGCAGCGGATCCGCGCGCTGCAGGACCGGCCGGATCAGCTAGACAACTTCGTCGACTTTATGAAGCAGCTCGAGGAGATGGGCGACGCGAGGAAGGCGGCTCTGGCCGAGGTGGGCGCTTCGACTTTGGCCCAAACGTTAAAAGAGGACTTTTGAGATTGTGGCGCTTCGGCCATTTCTTTCGTTCGTCTTGATCTTGATTATCTTCTCTGTAGATATGTGATTCAACCAATTTCTGCGGTCAGTCCTCTTTGAGTTCCTCGACATCGCTCCGGAATATCGTGACTGGTCGTTTCGTTTTCTTGGCGCCGGCCTTTGTTTTGGTCCATCCTTGTAGAGAACCATATTCTCTGCGGAATTTTCTTCGCACTAGTTTTTCATTAGATTGGACATCCTGGATCACGGCGAGAGCAAGTCGAGTTCTTGGAGCTACCGGGGTCCGGGTTAAGGAGGCTCAATATGTTGGGGCTGACCTTCCGAAATCAGACCGTAAAACCTAGCGGGTTTTGCGCGCAGGCCGCCGTCGTGGACGACCTGTACACCCTCTTGAGCGCCTACGAGATGAAGGTCCCCACCGGCGACTCCGTCAAGCTCGACGACCTGCACGAGGCCGTCACGGCCTACCAGGACGGCCTTTCCGCCGCGGAATCCTTCATCGAGGAGCGGAAGAACGGAATGATGGCCGACCTCGAGCAGCAAATCGGTTTCCTCAGCGACGAGGCCCTAACCTTGCTCGGAACCCTGCACGGCGCGCGGTTTGTGGACCCTGAGGGAGACGCGACCGAGATTGTGACCGAGCTGGAGGCGAGCCGCGCCGCGCTCGCGGCCGCGCGCGCGAAGGCGGAGACGTTCCAGGGGTACCAGAAGCTGTTCCTGATGACGGTGGACGACTTCGGGAATCTGAAGGAGACGGAGAAGGAGTGTAACGGGAGGTAAGAACACGACGATTTCTGCGAGGATTGGAGGCGGTTAACTTTCGAGCTCAGGTTAGAGCGGATCTCTTTCAGAATTCGCTCCATCTGGTTCGAGAAAGTCGATTGGCCATGCAAATGTTGTTCAGCGTGTCGAGATTCCGGCAGACTGCCACTCTGGGGTTCAGAAGTGACTCGAAACGTGTCGGAAGTTGAGTCACTTTGCACAACTCGTAAAAAGCGAAGTCTGGAGACGCTTCGCAGCTCTTGGGTTTCTGCAAAGTGCGGAAGTGATCGTATCTCAGAGGCACATGGAATAACATGTTGTCTACCTCCAGGTATGCTGTTTGGAAGTCGCTGTACGACTGGGAGTGCAAGACGCAGCAGTGGCGGGGTGGCCCAATCCAGGCCCTCCACGTGGCGGAGATCTCGGCAGCCGTGGAGGAGAACAATAAGGAGGCGTTCAAGATGGGAAAAGCAAACAAGGAGGACCGGGTGGTCTACCGCCTCAAAGACAGCATCGACGAATTCAAAAAGGTAGGAAATAATGGTCTCGCTCTCGTTTCAGTCGGCAGGGTTTGTTCTCAAATCTGTCACCAGCATGCCTTAGCGTTGAGAGGCTTTCCTAGTCTATATAATTTGGTTGGGTCACAATCAGCTGATTCGCATGCTGCTTCACAAAAGCTCTTTGATCAACAGCGAGTTTTACCCTGGAAAAAGCTTGAAAATCCCCTGAGAACCTCGTTCGACGTTCTCGCGCGGACTGCGACTTCCAACACGAGTCGATGCCAGGTCGAATGACTCTCGCAAGCTTTCAAACATAAGCGCTTCATTGTGGTTCCAACGCCGCTGTCAACTGGACAAATAGCACGCCACGTCTTCGGCGAATCCGAAAACCACGCTCTTTTCAACTAATAGTGCGTGTCATAAAGTTATGCCCCTAGTAGCGGACCTCGTATAAGAGGTCTTCAGCCCCATTATTAAGCAGCAACTTTCGCCGCGATTGGCGCGCGCACTCCTATCGTCCGAAGCCCAACCCCAAATCCTAAACCCGCGCCGCGCAGATCATGCCGCTGATCGAGGAGCTTGCGAACGAGGCCCTTAAACCCCGCCATTGGGAGGCAATTTTCACCGCGATCGGCGCGCGCATATCGCCCGACGCGCCCTTCTCCATCGACGACCTGCTCGCGCACGACATCCTCTCCAAGATGGATGACGTAAGCCGCGTCAGCACCAACGCCAGCAAGGAGCACTCGCTGGAGAAGAGCCTAACCAAGATGGTTACGGATTGGGACGGGTTAGAGTTCCGGACGGTCGCGTATAAGGACACGGGGACGTTTATAGTCGGGGGTGTGGATGAAATCCAGGCGATTTTGGACGATCAAATCGTGAAGATCCAGAGTATGCGCGCGAGCCCGTTCATCCGGCCGTTCGAGGCGCGCGCAAGCGAGTGGCAGGACACGCTGAGCACGCTGCAGGACCTGCTGGACAACTGGCTGACGTGTCAGGTGAGGATTGGTCCTGGACTCATCCCGCGGTTGTTGAGCATCTCTGTGTAACGTGTTGGGCGCTCTTGACAAAATGAGCAAGGTGATGCAAGTGGATCTGGGGAAACCTTGATAGATTCCGTTCACCTCCGAAATATCTCACCTCCGGATACCTAAATGAATGAGTTCAGCTCTCAGTTGACTGTCACAGGTATGAGTCTCTGCCTTAATGATTCTAGAGACCCCGAACTTGGAGAAGGCGATCTTTGGAAAGTCTTCCATGCACGTTTGCATTCTCACTTCCGGCTACTCGTTCCTTTCTTCACACTCCCCAGTCGCTTCACAAACTTCAAAAGCGCTTGGTGCCTGATTGGTATATCCCGGCCAATCTCCGCAGGGCACGTGGCAGTACTTGGAGCCCATCTTCGGGAGCGAAGACATCATGAAGCAGATGCCCGAGGAGGGCGAGAAGTTTAAGACCGTCGATCAGATGTGGCGCGACATGATGAAGCGCACTGTCGCCGCGCCGGGCTGCCTCGGGATCGCTCGGGACAAGGAGCGCCTCGCGCGACTGGAGGAGGCGAATAAGCTGCTGGATGCTATTCAGAAGGGGCTGGCGTCGTATCTGGAGGTAAGACAGGCTCCTGTTTGACTTGGGGCTTGGATCGGTCTTGGCAAAATGTTTCTCAATCTAACATGGGATTGATTGGTTTTTGGTGGAATCCTCCTTTTTTGAATGGAATTGTTACCTTTGAACTTGTTAGTTTCAACCGAACAGGTAAAGTTGGAATTATTTGGAAGACCTCCTCCTTCCAACACCTTGTAGCGTTTGTTTTTGGTCCGGTAACCACGAACGTTTCATCAAATTCCAAGTAAGAGCTATTACATGAAGAACGATTGTGCGTAGCCTCACAGACCGCTTATCAGGCCCTCGTCTGACTCAGTTAGTGACCATCTAAAGGGCGACATCTGACGCCTTTGCTCGCTCATCCGCGCAGGTCAAGCGGGTCGCCTTCCCGCGTTTCTTCTTCCTCTCCAACGACGAAATGCTCGAGATCCTGTCCGAAACAAAGGACCCATTACGAGTTCAGCCGCATCTCAAGAAGTGCTTCGAGGGCATCTCCACGTTGGAGTTCCAGGACAACCTGGAGATCAGCGGAATGTGCAGCGCGGAATCGGAAGTGGTCGCGCTGGCGGAAACGATCAACCCGGTCGCGGCCAACGGCGCGGTCGAAAAGTGGCTGCTGCAGGTGAGGGAATTCAAAACTTGGAGTTTGACGATCATAGGGT
Organism: Klebsormidium nitens; assembly: GCA_000708835.1. Lineage (NCBI taxonomy): Eukaryota > Viridiplantae > Streptophyta > Klebsormidiophyceae > Klebsormidiales > Klebsormidiaceae > Klebsormidium > Klebsormidium nitens. The sequence continues at coordinate 28,298 of DF237263.1, forward strand.
TCGTGGGATTGTGGATAGCAATCTTTCTTGCTTTTGATATGGAAAAGGATTTGGAGATTTTGAGCCGAATGAAGACATGCCGTTTCGAAGGTTACTGTGCGCAAAGGATGGAATGTTTTGTTTAGTTATCTATCGGGAGAGATTTCCGGTCCACCAACATAACAACGATTATTTAGGGTTCTATCGTTTACATATTCGCGCCCCATATTCTTTGATTCGTTCCACGGACGGAGCAGGTACTAACTGAAACGCACTGCTTTTACCTCTGAGGCATAACTTGAGCCGGGCAGAAGGTGTTACTTCCCGCAGGACAGATTGCTGCAAGCGGTTGGGAACATCAGTTCAACTTGTGATCGAACTGAGTAAATCCTTGCAGTAACGCTTTGACATTGAAAAGTGAAAGCTACCATCAAACCGCGACGCTTTCTTCACAGGTCGAGAACCAGATGGTCGACTCCGTGCGCGACCACTGCCGCCGGAGCGTGCTCGCGTACGCGGAAACCGCGCGCGAGCGCTGGGTTCTGGAGTGGCCGGGCCAAGTGGTTTTGGTGGTTAGCGCTATCTACTGGACCAAGCACTGCACCGACGCGATCGCGGCCGGCCCCGCGGCGGTGGGAGAGTATGAGAAGACGTGCACGCAGCAACTGAGCCAGATCGTGTCTCTGGTGAGTGGAAGTTTGTTAAAGCAAGAGAGTTACAGGGCGTGAGAGAGGTGTGCCAAGCAGTTGGGGGCTTCGTTTCCATCTCAATCTCAAAATTTTCAAAGAAGACGAAGCCGTTCTTCGTTTCAAAGGGAGAAGGAGACTTGCGGGGGTAAGTTTTGATGAAACTTGAGAGAAATGGGGGGGTCTTGGGGTTATTCAAAGAAGGCTCTTTATTACCTCTCAACCCGAGCGACCAAAACTCCTGCGGCTTAGCTCCCAAAACCACTCGCCAATCTTCTCGACAATCTCTCATTTCTACCCCCCCGGATGATCTCTCCGATGCACCCGCTGCGTCATCTTTCTGCTACTGATTTGGGTTTCCGTCTTTGAAGCGGCTTCCTCATCCCCATTCTTTTCGTTGCGCAATTGAAACCAAAATTCCGTAGTCAAAGACTCTGAATCTCTGCAAAAACCCGCAGGTGCGCGGCAACCTGACCAAGCTGAACCGCGCGACCCTGAGCGCGCTCGTAGTCATGGATGTGCACGCGCGCGACACCGTCGCAATGATGGCGCGCGAGGGAGTGGACTCCGAATCGAATTTCACGTGGCAGTCTCAGCTGCGCTACTACTGGGAGGACGACACGTGTCAAGTGCGCATGATGAACGCGTCAGTGGAATATGGGTACGAGTATTTGGGGAACAGTTCGAGGCTGGTGATTACGCCACTGACGGACAGGTGTTACCGGACGCTGATGGGCGCGATTCATCTGAACCTGGGCGGAGCGCCGGAAGGGCCGGCCGGAACCGGAAAGACGGAGACCACCAAGGATCTGGCTAAGGTGCGTGACTGTCTCACCCAAAGCGTTTGCCGATTTTGGTGCATAGTTGAACGGGTCTATGGTGCGCTGGAAACGCACCAAGCAGATACATTCAATTAACAGTGTAAGAAGGAGAATAACAGGGTAGAAGATGTCAGAATATAACCGTTCTTTACGCCGGGCAGGCCAACGTAGGCCTTCCGACCAAGATCAGCCTTTTCCCTCGAAGAAGCTCATCAAAAGCTCTGGCGCCGCACCGCCTGAAATTGATCTGGGATTGTTCAATTATCGGAGGATGGGTTTGTTTGTAACAGTCGCAGCCTCTTCTTCTATCTCGGCACCGTGCCAGAGAATATAACGGTCACTGCTACTCTTTTCTCATTTTCTGATCGCACCTCTGCTTTCTCAAGAACTGTTCCTGCTACTGGACAATCCTCCAAACCCCTTTTCGTTCCGTTGCGTTAATCAACTTTCCGTTTCCGCTCCAGGACCTCTCCCGGCAGTGCGTGGTGTCCAACTGCACCGAATCCTCACCTTCTCGCACACTTAGCTGATCAAAGCCCGTTCATACTTCTGGATGGTCCTCATAGACCTTTCTCCTAATTATTCCTTATCGAAATCCGTTGTGAACCTCATTCCGTTCCGTTTCCAGCCCCAGGCCCTCGCCCGGCAGTGCGTGATATTCAACTACAGCAACTCCTCATCTGATCGCACACGTACATGGTTAAAAAGCCGTCGTATAATTCTGGATGGTCCCCCAAAGCTTTCTTCTCTTAATCTCATCTTACTAACCTCGTTCCGCTCCTAACCTCAAACCGTTCCGTTTCCGCCCCCAGGCCCTGGCCCGGCAGTGCGTCGTGTTCAACTGCAGCGACTCCCTGGACTACCTCGCGATGGCCAAGTTCTTCAAGGGGCTCGCAGCCTCCGGCGCGTGGGCGTGCTTCGACGAGTTCAACCGTATCGACCTGGAAGTGCTATCCGTTGTCGCGCAACAAGTGCTGGAGATCCAACTGGCCGTGCAAAACAAAGTGAGGCGGCGGTTTTCACTTCGATTCCGAGATCCTTCTCGCATAGCAGGCAATGTAGGAACATAGTGTCAAAGTTGTCTGTGGCGCTAAGCATTGTCCAAACGGGCTGGGACTTGTTTCGAACTGCCCTGCGTGGTCAATTTGGTTAGACTCTGTGTTTATAAGGAAAGTTTATCGATTTCAACCATCGAGCAAAGCCACTTCCGAACCACACCATTTTTAGTGAGACAGCCCTCTCGCATCTTGATATAAATGCAACCAGCAGAGGAGTGCAGGAGTCATAGACCTTTGCCCAAAATTTCGTATAGAAAACCCCTTCCAAGTTTCTGCTTTCGACGCACGGTTCAACTCGTTCCTCCTCCAACTAACGCCGAAAACCCTCTCCTGCTGCAGCCGCCAACGGAAACTGCTCTCACTTTCCCTCACTTTGATAGCCTTATTTTCGAGTCTAACCCCAATCCTTCTCGTAACCGCAGGTTAAGACCTTCGTTTTCGAGGGCAGCGAGCTAACCCTCAAGCCGACCTGCAACGTGTTCATCACCATGAACCCTGGTTACGCCGGACGGTCCGAGCTTCCGGACAACCTGAAAGCGCTCTTCCGTACGGTCGCAATGATGGTTCCGGACTACGCAATGATCTCGGAAATCATGCTGTTCTCCAACGGGTATCTGAAAGCGCGCGACTGCGCGCGCAAGATCGTGGCGACGTATAGGCTGTGTAGCGAGCAGCTGAGCAGCCAGGATCATTACGACTACGGTAAGCGCGCGCGCGCGCTTTCTCATTCGTTCAAGCGCGTACGGAAGTAAATACGAAGGCGGATTATGGCAGCGACGTTGAAGTGCATTCGTCATATCGCTTTGTAGTGAAAATGAGGTTTTCTGGTAGTCATTCAAGGAGAGAGTGGTTCGTTGTCTTGATAGTTGTTCTTCTTACTTTGCGAAAGTTTTCAAAAAAAACCTTCGGGAAAATTCTCGCCCGTCTTCTTTCCCTATCTCCGATGCCTATCGCGTTAATAGTGTGCGTGTTCATAATCCCTTGCCCTACTGGCCTTCCTGACTCCGCTTTCTATGGCTCCCAGGAATGCGCGCGGTGATGGCGGTTCTACGCGCGGCGTCCAACCTGAAGCGGCGCTTCCCGGACGAGGACGAGTTCGTGCTCATGCTGCGCTCCATCATCGACGTCAACCTGTGCAAGTTCCTGAGCCACGACGTGCCGCTCTTTAACGGCATAGTTAGCGACCTGTTCCCGGGGGTGGTTTTGCCCAAACCCGATTACACCGCGCTAGACTTCGCGATGCGCGAGAACTGCGCGCGGCTGGGGCTGCAGCCCAAGGAGTACTTCTTGACGAAGGTGGTGCAGCTGTACGAGATGATCATCGTCCGGCACGGACTCATGCTGGGTGAGCGTTCGAATTCGTCCGACAGCGTCCGAGAGTGTCCGAATCAGTCTGAGAGCGCCGAAAGCGTCCGAAAGCGTCCGAAAGCGTCCAAAAGCGTCCGGAGCTGCGGATACCCCTTTTTGATGCTTCGCAACTTCTGGCAAACGAGAGGGTTTGAGAGTAAGTCAAGTAGGGCAAAAGATGATAATATCATCGGCAGTACTCCAGCTCGGTGATAGTCTCAGCGTGTCCGAGTCGTGAAACCTCCAGAATGGAAGATCTTAACAAATCAAATTCTTTGTACGAAAAGATTCCAGGCTGTTTCCTGGCCTTGAGGACGTGCGATCCTGGTTAAAGCCCATTCGCCTCCAGCCTCCACGTTCTTAGCTGTTTGAAGCACTACAGTTTGATCGCGCTTGCTGGAGAAAGCGATAGAATCGCTTCAGCCGTAACGCTGAACCTGTAATCCCTTCCACTGATTTAAAAGCTTCCAGAAACCCTAACAGTATGAAATTCGAAACCCACACTTATGACCAAACCGTTATCTTCGCAGTGGGCCAGCCGTTCTCCGGCAAAACCTCCGCGATCCGCGTGCTCGCCGGCGCGCTAAGCGACATGGCGGCCGCGGGGCAGGCCGAAACCAAGGTCCAGGTGGCGACCATAAACCCCAAAGCGGTCACGATGGGACAGCTGTACGGTCAGACGGATCCCGTGACGCAGGAATGGACGGACGGCATTCTGGCCGTCAAGTTCCGGCAGCAGTCGGCGGAACAGTCGACGGACCGGAAGTGGCTGGTGCTGGACGGGCCGGTGGACGCCATCTGGATTGAGAACATGAACACGGTAAGTACCGCTTTCTAATACGCTGGATTTAAGTGCTTGTTAGCGATCACATCTGAATAGGTGAATCTCGCAGTGGGACCAACAAATGAAGCTGTGACTCCAGCCCGTCTTGCGGTGCCCATGTAATTTTGGGAAGGCAGGTAGCAGTTAAAACACACTGAGCGATTTGACTGCTCTCCGGACGGAAACTTGTGATTTTCCTGCCTACACACGATAACTTCTTTCTAGAGTCGGAAAGCAAAATCAGCGGGTCGGATGTCGCCTTAATCGGCCACAACTTCGAAAGCTCGATCCAGTACACGTTCTTTGATGATCATCGGTAAACCTTCCGCCCTTGAACGAAAGACCAATAGAAAAGCTGCTAGCACGATAGCCCGCTCATTCAACCGTCTTAAAGAATGGTTGCACCCAGAAGCCCAGAGATTAAACCGCGATTCTTCGGGACTTTAAACCACCTTCGCGCCTCCGCAGGTGCTGGACGACTACAAGATTCTGTGCCTGCCCAACAGCGAATTCATCCAGATTGCGCCTCAACACTACAGTGTCAAAACTCTGAGATTCAAACCCCTAGTCAAACCCTCTTCTGAAGGTGAAATCAAAACTCTGATCCAATCTCAACTTCCTCCTCTGCAGGTGCTGGACGACAACAAGAAGCTGTGCCTGCCCAACAGCGAGATCATCCAGATGTCGTCATCCATGAACATGATCTTCGAAGTGGGCGATCTCGCGGTCGCGTCGCCCGCGACCGTGTCGCGCTGCGGCATGGTTTACCTGGAACCGCACCAATTGGGCTGGCAGCCGCTAGTGGCGTCGTGGCTCCCAAACCTCCCTAACCCTCTGCTTAACCCGGAAACGCGCGCACACCTCCAGGGGCTGTTCGACTGGCTGGTACCGCCGTGTCTAAGATTCCTGCGCAAGTCGGTGCGCGAGATAAGCCCGACGAGCGACGCGAACGTGGTGCGCGCGCTCATGCGCACTTTCGACGCGCTCGTGCGCGAGCTGCGCGACGAGGGCGCGGCCAAAACCCTAAACCCCGAGAAGCTCGCGCAGTGGGTCGACGGGCTGTTTTTATTCTCGCTGACGTGGTCAGTTGCGTGTACTGGGAATAACGAGGGGCGGGTCGGATTTGATAGGTTCATTCGCGAACTGGTCGGGGGAGGCGTTCCGGTCGGGTACGAGAGCTACGTTCCGGCGGTGCACGTTCCGTTCCAGTGTCCGGTGATACCGGCGGAACGGGGGGAGCTCATCTTTGATTACATGTTTGAAAAGGAAACGTGCAAGTGGAAACTTTGGACGGCCACGATTCTGAAGGAAGAGATTCCGGACAACGCGCAATTTAGCGAGATCATCATCCCGACCGCTGACAGCGCCCGCTATACGTTCCTGCTCGATACTGCGATCCAAGCCGGGTACCCGATCATTTTAGTGGGCCCTACGGGGACGGGCAAAAGCGTATACGTCAACCGCCACCTTATGAGCGGCCTGGCCAAAGACAAGTATACGACGATGAACGTATGCTTCAGCGCGCGCACAACGGCGAACATGGTGCAAGCGCAGATTGATGGGCGACTTGACAAGCGGAAGAAAGGGGTGTTTGGGCCGCCGTTTGGGAAGCGGTGCGCGATCTTTGTGGACGATCTGAACATGCCGCAGCTGGAGGTCTACGGCGCGCAGCCGCCGATTGAGCTGCTGCGGCAGTTCATGGATCACGGTACGTACCGCTGTTTCCAAGGGTTGGATAGATCAGGATCCACTTCGTGTTCTCTGCTTCTTCTTTTCGGCTTTTGTGGGATTCACGCTTTCTCAGGTTTGCTGATGGTTTACAATTCATAAGATATCTACGGCAAGATTACAGAGATCTGTCCCAGAAACGCTCACAAAGGCGGAGAACATTTTGCATGCTGGATTCGTTGCGTCGGCTTTGAACCGGCACCGACAGGTAGCGCTTCTCTCCTGCCTATACTTAGGTCTTGCTACATATCGAGTGAGGATCTCACTCCAAAAACTAAGCTCGGAAAGCGCTGCTCACACGATCCCGCCGTTTTTCGTACACGTAACATGTTTGGGGTGCTTCTCCTCGTCTCTCTCACCCTTCTTTTCGAAGAATACAATTTCCCCAAGCTTTCTCCAACTATCATTTTCAAATGGTGTTGAACCCAGAGGAAAAATCCCTAAAACCCTGGTTCCCTGCTCCTGGCAGACGGATGGTACGGCCGCGATAATGTGTTCCGCGACATGGTGGATGTCCAGTTCGTTGCGGCCATGGGGCCCGCGGGCGGCGGCCGCAATCCCGTCACCGTGCGCTACCTGCGACACTTCAACACCGTCGGAATGGCGCAGGTAAGGTTCTGTTGCCTACTTGAGTTTTTGCAAATCTTTCAAGATTCCAGAAAGGGGGCCGATATTTGACAGCAGCGCAAAGAAGCGGGCTCGGTTGTGTTGAAGATGCTCACATCAGAACAGAATAATGTAGAACTCCATAGCCGACTCATCCTTTCAACGTTACAATTTTCTGGGGGCATCTTGCGGCTCCCGTGAAAGCTACTTGAAGGATCCTTTTCCCGATGCTTCGCTCAGATTAAGATCCAATCCTTTGAGTCCAGCCAGGCCAGACTTCAAGAATTGAGGTTATCGTTTCGCTTTTCAGGTGGCCGACTCGTCGCTGAGCGCCATCTTCTCGTCCATTCTGACGTGGCACCTCACGCGCGCGCCCTTCCCAACGGACGTCCGCAAGCTGTGCCCGTCCGTAATCGCGGCGACCATGGACGTGTACAACGCAGCCATGGCGTCGCTGCTCCCCACGCCCACCAAGAGCCACTACACTTTCAACCTGCGCGACTTTGCGCGCGTTATCCAGGTACGTATACGCGGGATTTTTGCACTCCATCGCTTTCAACCGAGAATGATTTTCCAGCAATTGAGACTGAATGTCGACTTTGAGTATGAAGGTCGAGGTTGACTTTCAAGAGTAAGCAGATGCCAAATTGAAAGTGCCCATTGCCCTCTAGTTGGTGCAAGGGTTCGGGTTTCGACCGTTTTGAACTTAGATCATCAAAAGATGTCTCTTCAATTTAGCAATAGTAAGCCCTAGCAATAGTAAGCTCCGGCACTAACACTAAAAACCTAACCTACAAAAACACCCGCTCCGCACCCGAACCCACCCTAACCCCCAAACTAACCCTACCCGTCCCAGGCTGGTGAGCTTACTATTGCTAAAGCTTACTATTGCTAAATTGAAGATTCTTCATCAAAAGCCCTTCCACGTAGAGAGCTTCCTAATTTTCAGTTGGCTCAACCTCACAAACAAAAATCCTTCAGTTTTCCAGTGGCATGAAGTCCTTTTGCTCTCACTTGGATTTTCATTAGTGCCGTGCTCGATTGTTTCTGGCGGAAACCGAATCTCCGCCACCTGTCTCTCCAGGGTATCATGCTCCAGCCGGCCGCGTCGCTCCCCGCGGCCGGCCCGCCGGCCGCCAAGTCGCACGTGCGGCTGTGGGCGCACGAGGTTTTGCGCGTCTTCTACGACCGCCTGGTAGATGACGTGGACCGCACGTGGCTGCTGACGCACATGAAGGAGATGGTCAAGAATCACTTTGGGTTCGGGTTTGAGGACCTCTTTGGGCACCTCAGGCAAGGGGAGGGCGGGGAGATTGGCGCGCAAGAGATGCGGAGGTGAGACTTTGAGCGGACTCTCACTTGATCGTGGACGTTAGGAAGGGCTATACCTCGGACGGCATTGCGAACTTGCCGTACATGCTTGAACAAGTCTTCAACAGATATTGTTTGGTCTCCTTGTGATTCCTCTGTGATTCCGTAGCTGTAAGTTTAGGCGGTTACGGTGGGACAATCCCTTCTCAACTCCTTTTGTAGCTGATATCATCGCAAAAGACATGCCCTCTTTCCTGATATCAACCGATAAAAGAAACTCCAGCGCCTAGTCCGCAGTGTCAGAGGCTCAACTCAAGCTGAATTATGCCCCAGTCGATGACCCAAAAAGGTGCACGCGCTCACACTCTCTGCGCGCGCGCAGGTGCTTCTTCGGCGACTACGCCGACTCGACCGCCGAGCCCGAAGCCCGGCAGTACCAGGAAGTGTCCGACGTCCCCAAACTGCTGACCACCATGGAAGAGTATCTCATGGATTTCAACGGTACCAGCAAGCGGCCGATGAACCTCGCGATCTTCCTGTTTGCGGTGGAGCACATTTCGCGCATATGCCGGCTCCTGAAGCAGCCGGGGGGGCATATGCTGCTGGTGGGAGTGGGGGGGTCGGGGCGGCAGAGCCTGACGCGGCTCGCGGCGCACATCGCGGGCATGGAGGTGCACCAGGTGAGGGTTTGGGGGGTTTAAGGCGCTTGCGGCCGCGGTGTTGAGGCGGCTTGTTCGCTTTGCGGGCTTTCTGTTATTTTGCGCTTCCAAGGGGCCTTGAATTTCCAGCAATGGCCGAACTGAGTGTTTTTAGAGTTTTCTTAAGAGTCCTTCTGTACAGCTGCCGTATTTGTCATCACAAAGAAGGTTCAGCTTTGAGATTTCCATCTCAACGTTTCTGGACATTCTGAAATTCCTAATCAAGGACGGCTCAAGTTAACCAGAGGATCGGAAGCTCTTTGGGTGTATTCAATCATCCATTTGCGGCTGCCGAACAGGCTAAAATCAAAAGCCCTTTGAGTCAATGCAGAGTATGAAGGCAAACAAGAGGTTTTTCAGCGCTTGCTTAAGGCGAGATCCATACGTCTTGGTGGAGATCAGCTACAGGTGAGTTGCATCACTAAAGCTACCCAAATCCTCCACTATCTAAAAGAGTCGAATTGCAAGTCCACATTGACACAGGTGGAGATCAGCAAGAGCTACACGTGAGTCGGATCAGGAAGCTGCCTGTTCCACTCACTTGCTCAGGAACTCAAACTGGAGTTTGAATTGACAGGTAGAGATTAGCAAGAGCTACACGCGCGTGGAGTGGCGCGAGGACCTGAAGAAGATGCTGCGGCGCGCGGGCGCGGAGGGCCACCCCGGGGTGTTCCTCTTCAGCGACACGCAGATCAAGGACGAGGCGTTCGTGGAGGACATCAATAACATCCTCAACTCGGGAGAGGTGAGAATGTTTCAAAGAGATCAGTCATGTGGCGAGCAGAAAACCAATACACGGTATTGGCGCAAAAGCCGTGTGCAAAACTTTAGAGATGATGCGTTTTTCGAAGCCTGCAGGTTTGCGATTTCTGCGGCTGACATAGCCTGGTTCTTCTTGCTTATGTTGGTTCAGTGCGCTAAGCTTCGACGCTTTGTTTGGCCATTCTCCCATCTTGAGATGGTGTGAGGAGATTGGAGGTGAGTTCTACATCCGTAGAGCTATGATCAATGGGGTATCAGAAAGAAGCTGCAAGGATATGGCTGTATGGAACAGTATAACGCGTAACTTAAGAGCCAAGGACTTACATGCTTTACCTTGAATCTTTTCGGAACAGCGCACACTCAAAGCTCAATTTTTCAGTACCTTGCCTTCCTCCCAGGTGCCCAACATGTTCCCCAACGACGAGAAGGCCCAGGTGCTCGAGGCGGTGCGCCCGATCGCGGCCGCGCTCGGCAAAACCCTGGAAACCCCGACCGAGCTGTGGGCGTTCTTCACCGCCCAGTGCCAGCAGAAGCTGCACATCATGCTGTGCATGAGCCCGGTCGGAGACGCCTTCCGCGACCGGTTGAGGCAGTACCCGAGCCTCGTCAACTGCTGCACCATCGACTGGTTCCAGGTCCGTAAATCCCGCCAGCCAAAGGGCTCTTTATGGGCTTCTGCCTCTTGAAAGCTTCGCCCTGTAAAGTTTTACTCTTGTCTTGTCTTGTCTGAAATCATCAACGTCGGCTTTGAGGGTTGAATCTTTTCCCTATTTCATGGGTCTTGTTTCAGTGTAACTTGCTCCCTCCTACCGCTTTCTTGCCCAATTAGGTAGGCTTTACTCCTGACGATTTCCAGCGATTAATCGCGCGCAGAATAGCGCTGACATCACCACTATTAACGGGATCAAAACTCTAGAACCGTAACGACATCCCTATAAGCTCCCTACCTATCAAACCAACAGATCTATCGAGCAGACGCGCTCGCCTTTACAAGCCAGCCCTTCAGAAGCCAGATTGGATTCCTTCAAAACCCTCCATAAACTTACTTTCAACCTTTCCGTGACCCTCCATAACGTCTCCTTAACCCTCGCTTAACCCCGCAGGCCTGGCCCGAAGACGCGCTCGAGGCCGTCGCGCACAAGTTTTTGGGCGAGACGTCGGGGCTGGACCAGAAGATGCGTCCGGCGATCGTCCGCATCTGCAAGGCCTTCCACGAGAGCGTCCGGATCTACAGCGAGAAGTTTAAGCAGGACCTGGGCCGGCACAACTATCTGACGCCCACCAGTTACCTGGAGCTGCTGGCGACCTTCCAGAGCCTGCTGCAGGTAAAGGGTCGCCCTTCCTTTAGTCTTCGCACAACTGGTCGGTGATTAAAAGCGGTCAAGAGTTGATTCATTATGCTTCCAAGGGGACTTTCCTGAGTAGTCTGAAACGGTATCCACAGAAAGCGTTGCATCAATCAGACCCTCGAAAACCCTCCACTTTTTATTCACTTCGCTTACGTACACGACAAAACGATCCCTGGAGCAGGAATTCTGTGCAGCAATAAAAGCCCTTGCAACCAGGAATCCTGAGGAGAAACCGTTTTCTTCTGCGATTTGGCCGCGACCGCCCTGAGTTGCTTTACCCGATTTTCACCACAATCTGCAAAACAACTTTGAGATCAATGATAAGAAGAGTCAAGAAGCAAGCCTGGGTCTTCCATCCATTCTTCAGGCGAAGCAAGCGGAGAAGCTGAAGCTCAAGGGGCGGTACGAGGTGGGCCTGGAGAAGCTAAGCAGCAGCGCGGTCCAGGTGGCGCAGATGCAGGGCGAGCTCACGGACCTCAAGCCCAAGCTCATCCAAACGGTGCGTCGACTTGAGCATTTCGGTTTCCTTGGAGGTTATTGAGATCACTGCACTTTCTGTGATGCAATTTCGCAGAAGCCCTGAAAGGACTGTAGCCCCAAGCGCATTCAAACATGAAGGCGTCTTGAGCACCTCAGACCCCGCATAACCTTGTCAAGGGTGACGTCTGTGGTTCTTGAGCTTAGGAAGCCGGAAACGAAAGCTTTTCATTGAAATTACCATCTGCTTGTGCAGGTTCTCAGTTGCAAGGGGTTCAATTCCAGACCAATTTCGGGAATCGTAAAGCTCGCGAAGGTCTTTAACTGAAACCTCGTCCAGGAGAGCAACGCGAAAGTGTGAGAATCACCGGGGCAAGTGAGCAGCGCGACGAGGAGGACGTGTGCGCACGGGCTCAATTCATCACAGTGCTGCGACATTTCTAATCATAATGAACCCTAATCTGGCTCGCAGGTCGCGGGGCAAGTGTCCCAGCGCGACGAGGAAGACGCGAGCGAGCAGGCCGGGCATTTTGATAACCCGAATATGCGCGCATCAGTTCTGATCGAGCTCGCTTAAAAGATCTTGAATATGCTCGCAGGTCGCGGAATTCGAGGAGCTGATATCGCGCGTCGAGAAAGAGAAGCGCGAAATAGTACTTGAGCCGAAGAAAGCGATTGTGCAGCGCGACGAGGAAGACGCATACGCAAAGTCCTGGCAGAAATAATATAAACATAGAACTTGTTTTCAATCTGCAGGTGGCAGAAGTCGAAGAACTTATGGCGCGCGTCGAGAAAGAGAAGCGCGAAGTAGTAGAGCCCACAAAAGCGATCGTGCAGCGCGACGAGGAAGACGCGAGCGCGCAGGCCGCGCACTCTCACTTCGTACAGGAATCCTAAATACCGCGCACCCAAGCCCTTATTTTAACCGGTCGTTCAAGCCGGATTGCGCGCGCAGGTCGCGGAAGTCGAGGAGCTGATGGCGCGCGTCGAGAAAGAAAAGCGCGAAGTGGTCGAGCCCACAAAAGCGATCGTGCAGCGCGACGAGGAAGACGCGAGCGCGCAGGCCGCGGACGCGAAGGCGATCAAGGACGAGTGCGAGGGCGCGCTCGCGCTCGCGATGCCGATCCTGGAGGAAGCGCTCGCCGCTCTAGATACGCTCAGCCCGAACGATATTAATTACGTGAAGAAGCTGAGCAACCCCCCCGGAGCGGTGAAGCTGGTGATGGAGGCGGTGTGCGTCATCCTGGATGTGAAACCGGCGAAGGTGAGAGAGGTTTCAACTATCCGTGGAGAAAACCGTGAAGATAACCGCAGGGTATGGCCGTTGAAGTAGTAGACTATTCCGCACATACGCAGTGTACTGTGCACATACAGCTATTGAACATTTGTTTTCTCAAGAAATCAGCCACGATAATCGACATTTGTGGCATATCAGAACGAAACTGTTTGCCCATCTAAACAGATTCTGATGCCTATCACAACGGCCATTTGGGTCTACTGTTGCCTTTTCGTTCCACCCCTTGCATTCAACCTTTAAAGAAATACGGCAATCTTACGTCCAGCATCAGGGTGCACAGGCAAGCGCGTCTAGATGCCATCTTTCCGAAAGCGACAGCTTTTCTCGACTTGCTTGTACTTACTTTCTTGAGTCCCTTTTCGCGGATTCCTAGAACCCGTTTTCGATTGCGTACGTCTCGCGCGCGCGCAGATCCCCGACGGCAAGGGCGGCTCCGTGCTCGACTACTGGAAGCCCAGCGTCGCGCTTCTGAACGACAAGGACTTTTTGGGCAACCTCAAGACGTACGACAAGGACAACATCAACCCCAAAATCATCGCGCGCATCCGAAAAGAGTACACGAGCAATCCGGAATTCACGCCGGAGCGCGCGGCGAACGCGAGCGCGGCCGCGGAGGGGCTGTGCAAGTGGGTGACGGCCATGGACAAGTACGACGCCGTCGCAAAGGTGCGCGCGCACGAGCTTGATTTGCTTTTGCTGGGAAAAACGTGTCGGGTAGTTATCCTCAATAGAGAGGTTTCAGAGTGAGTCCCGCCATTAGTGTTGTGGACTTTGCGGAGGGGCTGTGCAAGTGGGTGACGGCCGTGGACAAGTACGACGCCGGAGCGAAGGTGCGCGCGCGCGAGTTGCCTTTGGCTCTTTGCTGGAAAGAAGCATTTTGTTGTTTCCAGTAATTTCTCTAGAGTAAGCTGTTCAGGGCGGCTTGAATTGAAATTCACTTCGAATATTGGGTTGACCAGCTTCATTCAACTTACTCGGGTCAGTCGATGAGCCGCCTGAACGTCTCAGGTTGCAGGGTCCTACATCAGAGCTCTTGAAACCTCTTCGCAACCCAGATTCAGGCACAAGAAGCTGACGAGCGTTTCCGCAACGAAACTACAAGGCGCTTTGTTAGATTTGAACGGAAAAAGCGCAAAAACCGGAATTCAACTCAAATCTAGCGTACGTAGACCTTCCGTCCTCCAAGCGCTAAATCTATACTTATTCGTTTCAGGTGGTAGCGCCCAAGAAGGCCGCGCTCCAGATCGCGGAGGACAAGTACGAGACGGTCATGGTGGGGCTCCGCGCGAAGCAGGCGGAACTGAAGGCGATCCTGGACAAGCTGGCCGGAATGGAAGCGGAACTGGAGGTCAACATGCGCAAAAAGGAGCAGCTGCAGGTAAGATGACGGGCGGCCGTTCCATCAAGGCGCAACACGTTCGTCAAGTCTTTTGATGCTTTCTGACGGGTTATTGGTTCTGCGCTGTTATTCACCTAGAGATTGTGGGGCTGAAGAAGACGCCGATGCGCCAGCTCTGTTCCAGACAACTAGTTGCACGATAACCCAAAGACCTGAGTTTATGTATCTAACCAAGTACAAGCGATAAAGAAGTAAGGGGCAAATCTCCAAGCACAAGCCTGTTTAAGAGTCGGTACCGAAGCTCCGATCAAGCGTCAATTGGAAAGTGTCACCATTGAGACACCTCGTGACCCTCCAGAACCTTTCACATTCCAGTATGCTCACATCATTTTTTTCTCAACTCCTACCCTCAGCACGAGGTGGAGCAGTGCACGGTGAAACTAGAGCGGGCGGAGCAGCTGATCGGCGGGCTGGGCGGCGAGAAGACGCGCTGGACCGCGGCCGCGGAGGAGCTGGGCGCGGAGTACGACAACCTGACCGGGGACATGCTCGTCGCGGCAGGGGTGGTGTCGTACCTGGGGGCGTTCACGGCCGGGTGAGTGCACCGGGCTACCCCGTTCTAAGGATGGGGGGTCTTTTACAGTCTCATTCAGTGAATCTTGGACTGGGGTTACTGGCAGCTTCAAAGTGCTGCAATCCAACAACTCACGTTGTGCTTTGACTGGCTTCAATCGACATATCAACATTGGGGATCAAGTGGAAGATTGTCGTGTAGGCCGTAGATTTAAGTCACTGCTCAAAGGCTTGACCAAGAAACGGCGAAGTAGATAGCGTGAACTAGGAAGGGAGCCACGGAAAAGGAATGCTGACTTCCAAAGCCAACTTGGTTCATCCTACTTTAAGGGCTCGGCCGATGGTGATTGTCCTGCTATGGGAGCTATTTTTCATCCATGACTTCCCAATTGTGCAGGTATCGGCAGGAGATAGTTGAGAAGTGGGTGGCGCTCTGCGCCTCGGAGCAGATTCCCAGGTCTCCCACCTTCTCCCTTACGTCGGTTCTTGGTGACGCCGTCAAGACGCGGGAGTGGCTCATCGCTGGATTGCCGAACGATTCCTTTTCGATCGAGAACGGGATCGTTGTTGCGAACGCGCGCAAGTGGCCACTCATGATCGATCCGCAGGGGCAGGCCAATAAGTGGGTCAAGAACATGGAGAAAAACAATAACTTGCAGGTAAGGATTCGTCACCCATTCGGCGTCCTAGTGATTGAGCTCCCAAAATGACACCCATGATTTTCAATCTGTATTCGATCAGAGAGCTTCTGGTGCTCTCCAAAGAACTATTGATCATCGTACCTTGTATTGATGTCTCCATGATCAAATTCCAGTGATTTTGAAACATTGGGGTGACGGGTTTGCATCCTTCAGAGCCTCTTTCTCATGGCCAGAAACGAGCTTTTTGAGTAGTGCGGTTAACTCTACGGTTACTACTAACCCGCAGGTCATCAAGCTGACCGAGGGCGGGGAGTACATGCGCACGCTGGAGAATGCCATCCAGTTCGGTCTGCCGGTGCTGCTGGAAAACGTGGGAGAGGAACTGGACCCTTCGCTGGAGCCGCTTCTTCTGAAGCAGGTGCGCTATCCAAGTTCTTCTGAATGTGTTGATGGAAGTGGGACTTCTGGAAGTCCTTGATCACCCCTCCGTCGCTTCAATCTTGGCTTGGTAATTGAAAAGATCAAACCCCAACGTCTTGTCTACCTCTCCCGTCTCTCAAACTTCGGTGTGTGTCTGATCATTCGTCGGACCTTTCGTCATTTCGAACCCCGTCTCCAGCCTTGCAAAGCTTCTTCAATCATGCCACGATGTGCAAGAGGCGAATTGGTCAGAGTAAAGCTGCCCAGATCCCGCGGCCGCTCATCCGTCACCCAATTCCTCCGAAGTGAGATTCATGAAGGACGTTCTTCGGGGACACAGTCTGTTTCTTCAAGCGCGAAAAGTCACTCGTGAACCTCCTGTCAAACAAGTAGCCAGCCCTCTCCGCTCAACAAGGACCCGTTTCAATTCCGTTCAGGTTTTCAAGGTGGGCGGCGTTCCGTGCATCCGGCTGGGCGACTCGACGATCGAGTACTCCTCCGACTTCCGCTTCTACATCACCACCAAGCTGCGGAACCCGCACTACCTGCCGGAAACCGCCGTCAAAGTGACGCTACTTAACTTTATGATCACGAAAGAGGGGCTGAGCGATCAACTCTTAGGCGTGGTAGTCGCGAAAGAACGGCCGGATTTGGAAGCCCAGAAGAACGAGTTGGTGGTTCAAGGGGCGGAAAACAAGCGGAAGTTGAAAGAGTTGGAGGATCAGATTCTGGAAGTGTTGTCCAGTTCGGAGGGCAATATTCTGGAGGACGAGACGGCGATCCGGGTAATTAGTGAGGCGAAGGCTGTGGGGAACGACATTGCGGAGAAGCAGGTGGGTTGATTTATCGTATTTTGGCTGTGGTCCTGGAAAGTGAGGCTCCAGCTTTTTGCTTTCGTGATATTATCGACAACCTTTTGAACCCTTTGTCTGTTCGGCTGTTTTTGGTTTCACATCTGTACCGTGTTCAGAGGTTTGACGTGACTGCAGATAAGATCGTGGCAACTGTTTCACGTAGAATGGGCGTTTTCAATCTTTATCTTTTTCTATCGTGGGTCTTCTTGCACCGTTCTCTACTTTTCTGTATCTTTGGTAGAGGACACTTCAAAAGGTCACTTAAACGTGGAAAGCAATGCGTTCCTCCATTAGAGTATGTCCAAGAAGCTGTGTTAAGGAGGAACCTGCTGAACGGTTGTTTTTTCCTTTCCAGGTGCTCGCAGAGCAGACGGAGAAGAACATCGACAGCGCGCGGCGCGCGTACAAACCCTGCGGCGACTACGGCGCGACGCTCTTCTTCTGCATCACCGATCTCGCCAACATCGAGCCCATGTACCAGTACAGCCTCCCCTGGTTCGTCAACCTATTCGTCGGCTCGATCGCCGCGAGCGCGCGCGCGGACGACGTCAGCGCGCGCCTGGAATCCATCCACGCGCACTTCACGTACGCGCTCTACTGCAACGTCTGCCGGAGTTTGTTCGAGAAGGATAAGCTATTGTTCGCGTTCCTGCTGACGTCGCGCATCATGGGCGCGCGCGGCGAGGTCGACGGCGCGGAGCTCATGTTCCTGATGACGGGCACGTGCGGCGTCGCGGCCGCGGCCGCGGGCACGCCGGCGGCCGGCGAGAACCCCGCGCCCGCGTGGCTGCAGGAGAAGGCCTGGGGCGAGCTGTGCACGCTCGCGCGCCTGCCGGCGTTCGCGGACGTGCCGGCGTCCGTGAAGGAGTCGCCGGACGGGTGAGAAAGGCCTCACGGAATCTGGTCATTCGAATCACGACCGTAAAATCTTTCTGGTGCCAGGTGTTACCGGTCGGTCCTGAGGTTTAATGCATCTACATTCTTCCGAGTCGGCATAGATACCGAGCAACACCGTTCTGAATAGGTCTCGAGCTTCGTCTACGATCAAATTTGAGAAGCCTGCTGATTTGCATGCATGTCCATGTCCGAAGACAGAAAGGATGTCTTGGGAGAATTGGGCCTCCTGTCCGCTGTTGCACGGTCCAGTCCTTATCCAGTGCCCAAAGCCTGAACATCCGAACCAGATTGCCAACAAATTTTCGTCTAGGTGGCATACAGTTTGATTCATTAATCTTTTCCAAACCAAGTTTTGATGGCGTCTATACAGCCGTTCATCTTGACGTTTTCAACGGCTGACTTTTCTCTTTCCACCTTTCTCGCTTGCTCTCCATCGTCAGTCTTCCGTCTGCTCGTTCTTCATCCTTGACTGCCTGAAACGTTGCAAACATATCTGCAACTTCCCGGGCTTCTTCCACCTCTTCTCTGACTTGGCGCTTGAAAACCCCCGCAGCTGGCGCGCCATCTACGACTCCCCCGAGCCGCACACGGTGACTCCCCCCGGTTCCCTCTCCGGGCTTCCCCTCTTCCACCGGTTACTCCTAACCCGCTGCCTCCGCCCGGACAAAGTCGTTCCAGCCGTCCAAGACTTCGTCGCGTCGATCATGGGCCGTCGATTCGTCGAGCCGCCGCTCTTCGATCTCGCCGCGTGTTACGCCGACAGCTCCGCCACGTGTCCGCTCATCTTCGTCCTGAGCGCGGGGAGCGACCCGACGGCCGCGCTGCTGAAGTTCGCGGCCGATAAAGAGATGGCCGACAAAATCTACCCGATCTCGTTGGGCCAGGGCCAGGGCCCGAAGGCGGCCGCGATGATCGCCGACGCGGCCGCGGCCGGCGCGTGGGTGCTGCTCCAGAACTGCCACCTGGCGCCTTCCTGGATGCCCGCGCTCGAAAAGATCTGCGAGGATATTTCCACCAAGGGCGAGGTTAACCCGGCGTTCCGGTTATGGATGACCAGCTACCCTAGCCCGAAGTTCCCGGTTAGCATCCTGCAGAACGGGGTTAAGATGACTAACGAGCCGCCGAAGGGGCTCAAGGCGAACATCCGCCGGTCGTACGGGCTGGACCCGATCGCGAACGAGGACTTCTTTGGCGGGTCGAAGCGCCCCGGGCCGTTCCACCGGTTGCTCTTCGGGCTGTCGTTCTTCCATGGCGTTATCCAGGTGAGAAGCAGCTGCCTTTCGTTTGATAGACTGCTTCCCACTTGAAAACAGGCTTCGTGTAGCCGGTGTTGAACTTCTACGCTCGGCGGTTCTCCAAATGAAGTTTCAAGGACCTCCCAGTCAGATTCGGGGGGCCATACTCTTTGGAGTTATGCTGGCCTACGATAGGTCAGCACAAAGCAGCGAAGCCCGAGAATCAACGGCCGCTCCAGTGCTTCGTACAGCGACATGGTTTTCTAGCTCTCTGTTCGCATATCCTGCTATCTCTCTAGGACCGCGAAGATTAACGTTCTGTGATCACTTGCATACGTTACGAAGCAATCAGTTAGCGACACTCGCCTCTTTTCTCCGGTTGCTCGATTCTCGTCTTGACCGCGTCAGAACCAATCGCGAACCAATCTCGAAGGAAGTTCTGCGCACCAGTTCCGCTCTTGGCTTACTTGCCGCTCTTTGCTCGTTCCTTGGTTTCATTCTCTAAAAGCTGTGAAACCTAGCTCTTCTCGTCGTGCACGACTTTAAAGCCTGTTTCACACCTCCTGAACAGGAACGCCGCCGCTTCGGCCCGCTCGGCTGGAACATACCCTATGGCTTCGACGACGGCGACTTACGCATAAGCGTGCGGCAGCTGCGCATGCTCTTAGAAGAAGCGCCTTCTGACGACTCCCTCCCACTCGAGGCGCTGAACTACGTAACGGGGGAGTGCAACTACGGGGGCCGCGTTACAGATGACAAGGACCGGGTTCTGCTAACCACCATCCTGCGCAACGTGTACTGTCCGGATATGCTGCGGCCGGGGTATAAGCTATCGGAGTCGGGGCTGTACTTCGCACCAGAGGCGGATACGCTATCGGGCGTGCTGGAGTACGTGGAGACGCTGCCGATCGTGCCGCAGCCGGAGGCGTTTGGGCTGCACCCGAACGCCGACATTGCAAAGGATATGAACGACACATCGCTTATGCTCGGCAGCCTGCTGGTTATCGATTCAGGGGGCGGCGGCGGCGGGAAAAAGGGGGGGGGTGCGGAAGTGGACGCAGTAGGCGCTGTGGTGCGCGACATTCTCGCGCGGCTGCCGCCCAATTTCGACATCGAAGCGTGCCAGCAAAAGTACCCGGTGCTATACGAGGAGAGCATGAATACGACGCTGGCCCAGGAGATGACGCGGTTCAATAAGCTATCGGAGAAGATCCGGACGAGCCTAACGGAGATGCTAAAGGCTATCCAGGGCCTTGTGGTTATGAGCTCGGATCTAGAGACCGCGTATCGGAGCATCGCGGTGAACCAGGTCCCTGCGATGTGGGCACGTGTCAGCTATCCGAGCCTCAAGCCGCTGAACGGGTACGTGAAGGACCTGTTAGAGCGGCTAACCATGCTCCAAACCTGGTTCGAGACGGGCAAACCCGCGGTTTACTGGATCAGCGGGTTCTTCTTCGCGCAGTCGTTCATGACGGCCGCGCTGCAGAACTACGCGCGCGTGCAAAAGGTAGCGGTCGACGAAGTCGGTTTCGATTTCGAGTTCCTAGGTATGGACCCGGGGGAATACACCGAGGGCCCCGCCGAGGGCGTTTACATCCGGGGCTTGTACCTGGAGGGCTGCGCCTGGGACCCGGTGAAGAAGCAACTGTGTGAATCGGCGCCGAAGGTGCTGCACACTTTCGCCCCGGTTATCTGGCTGAAACCCACCCCGGTTAGCAAGATGAGCCAGTACCCGCACTACGACTGCCCGATCTACCGGACGGCGGAGCGCCGGGGGGTGCTCGCGACAACCGGGCACTCGACCAACTTCGTGATGAAGATCCGCATGCCGACGGACAAGAAGGCGAGCCACTGGACCATGAGAGGGGTCGCAATGCTGTGCGCGCTCTCGGATTAGTCCTTTATTTGTGGTCTTACAGCTGTTATCCGAAAGAAGGACGTGCTACGTTTATACTGTAGTAATAACCAGATTTGTAAGTTCAGAGATACTGAAAACCTTGGAGTAGCTCAAAAACACGTATAAAGCTGATCCGAGTATACAGGTAGGTTGACGGGCTCGAAATGGTCACTGTTTTTAAGAGCTCAAGAACATGTCTCATTATTTTGTTTTCCTGGTGGTGTTATAACAAGTCGATGGCGACACTGATGTTACCATGCCTGGCCCCGCCCCAGTCGCGTCCAATCCGTAGCTGTGATGGCAGCACTCAACTTTAGACTCATCAGACGGCCCAAGTTCAACGCTTGCTGTCAAATGCGGCAGGAACTTGCTTCCCTTCCCGGGTAGGATAGAGAGTCGCTTTGAAACAACAATCAACTAACATACAGGTCATGAGGACAAATCCTCACACAACCAATAACTACTGGCGGTTCACATAATTGAAACTGCATGACTCTCAGACTCCGAGTCCCTGTCATAATACTAGGGACGCGGCTCGTGAGGTTGAATCCGACAAAAACCAACCCTGACCATGCCTTTGGACTGCACGTATGAGTCGCAGCATTGGTTTTGTTAGTGCCTTTGGTTCCAATGCAAGTATGCAAGAGAGGACAGGACGCGAGTAATCTTGACACATGTCTATCAATGCCAAGAACGCTCGACCTTGATCGGCAACTAAGCCTGCAAACTTGCTATCATTGGAACAGTTGACGAATACTTGTAGTAAAGCGATAGGATCGTATGAGGACATGCGCCTATGATACGGTGTCTATTCTCAACGAGAGCAGATCATCCTACAAGGGCTATACTCGCCATATGCGGCAAGTTTCTCAAACGACCGTCTACAGCGGCCTGCAAGTGGGCCCAGTGCGATTGATGGTACACACGTAAGACGGATCAGCTTGTGCAACAATTACGAGTACAGGCATTGAATCAAGTGTTCAAATCGTGCAGCCAAATCGAATGTGCGCAGTGCGCCCGCAGTTCCTATCCAATATTGGCTTTGCCCTTTCATTGTCGATGTCTTCACTAATATCCAGTCCGAGATTCCCTTCAGTCCCTGGTGCCTGGTGCCTTGTGGACTGTCTTCATTTATTGAAGCATCGAGACAGCAGAAAAATCTGCAGAGTTTCCTGTATCCCTACAAGATATGTTGAACGAATGCTACGTTCTCCATGGCAGAGTCTGTTCATCTGACGCACAACAAAGTATTCTGTCCGGGAAAAGCTCCTTCACACAGACATGTGCAGGACAGTTGGCATACTGAAGTCACGCCAGCCGCTGGAACTAGACATCAGCTTCCAAAGCCAATCACAGCGGAGTCTTTTCTCCATAAAGCGCCGGCCGGTTTTGTCAGGAATACACAGTGAGCAGCACACCACGAACTGGACACCCCAATCGCTGCTTTTCACTTTCAGGGTACCACAATCTTCCTTCTGGCCTTGGGTGAGCATCGTGTCAAGATTCCCTTCGTTTGTGATGTCTAGATCTGCGTGGACAAAGAAACCGATACTCACTTATCCCCCAATTTCTGCGACTGTTTTGGCCCCATTGAAGTGTATCGCTTCGTCGGCTTCATACGCCAAACTTCTGAACAGTTGGAGACGTATTGCATCGGGACCTCTTAGGAACAGTGGTGCTGCTGCTCCACTCAAAAGAACGTACGACTCCAAGAGAACTGCGCTTCCGTGTGCATCCTTGAAGATTCCAACATCAGAAGTTCCTGTCATGAGTTTTGCAATGCTGTCCTCTATCTTCGCACTCTGGATGAGCAGCTGCAGAGGAGCTTCTAGTTTGAATGTGTATTGGCTGGTTGAAGGGTGAAGTGGCCTGATTGTGATGCCTACGTTCTTATCAACTGTCCACATGAGAAGTTCTCCCTTCAGCGATCTCACGAGGAAGAGAACCCTAGTCTGCCCCAGGAAGGACCTTGTCTTTTGGGATGCATTCGTGTCGGCTAGTATCCGCTCATCCCAGCGCGCTTTGACCACACCCTCGTATCCACCAAAGCAACCAAGGGCGTTCTCGAGGGCTCTAGTTTCTGGTTAGTCACCAAGGAGCTCCGAATGGCTGTGACAGATCCTTCTCCACAGGTCCAGCCGTCTGTCAGATGCGAGAGCCTCAAAACCTCTCCATGATTGTGTAGCGTCTACAAAGGAGGGGGGGTCCTGCATTGCCAACTTGCTGAGGATGATTCCCAGAACGTCATGTGGAAGATTCCGTAACGTTCTCTCCTCCTTTTCTGCAATCCTGACGCCTTCGCGGGCTGGTGACATGCAGGGGTCATTTGAAATGTCAGACCGACCATCTCCTTCTGAAGCACCTTTTGCTCCTTGTCCTTTTGCTTTAGACTTCGGGCCCCCCCGAAGCTTTTGCCAAACTTGCTGCCAATCTGGTTCTGATCCTCATCGTGTCTGGTGCTAAGCAGAACCTTACAGTGAAGTATCTTCATACGCAGCTTTGAAGAAACCCAGGACCTGCCATTTAAGAAACCAAGCGCCTAGAAGAGGACACAATTTCTAGCATCAGAGTCCCGCAGATCAAGTTCTCCATCGTGCTTATCCTTTCCTGAAAAGCAGGAGGTAGAGAAGAGGGCCGCGTATGGCCTGCGGCGCTTCTCTTAAGACAGCGCTTCTTAATCACGAAACTCCCTTGATGCCTTTGAGGTCTTCACAGCCGCCAGCAGATTCGCAAAAGCCGCGCAACCTACTTTTTGCAAGTTTCAGCTTTGCAGATTGCGTTGCTCACTGAGCGACTTCTGCTCCTCCACGCCATGCGACGTTCTCTCGGTAGACATGACCGGTGATTGCTTCGACTCTCGTTGCCCCTGCCATTTGCCCGGGTTACCTGGCATGCACCTGGTTAAATTATCTCTACAGTACTACGCAAGATTGATGGTTCTGTGCAACCGCAAAATCAGCGTAAGTATGCTTCTGAAAGCAAAAGCTTACAGGACGTTCCAGTCGAAATGTTTGATCGCAAGCAAAGTTGCTTCTAGCTTGCGAGGGGCTTGCGAACATCTATCTTAGTGATTCTTAATTAGCTCATCTTTTAAATCAGTCTAATTCTTATCCGGTTTTGATCCTGACCGTACGATCCTTGAAACGGTACTTGTCCCGGCCCTGGTGCTAACATACATGTGTGTCCGGCATGATGCCTTCCTAAGATTGGCGCAACTTGTGCAGTTGAATGACACCGGTGAAAATGGCACGTTTTATGTATCCCAACGCGTGTACTGTATCAACATTGAGTTACTACGTACAGTGGATACTTTATATAGCTTCAAAAAAAAGATGCACGAATTAAAGTTCTTCAAGTCGTGGCGCTCAATATCATGCTGCTTTTAACAAGTTGGAAGTATGAATGCATGACATAGACGATAGTAGACTGAGCTAGACTCAGAGCAGGATTCAGGAGCACAATTGAACTTACACCGTTCATTGGCTGAAGTAAGTAAGTGGACCCATCAATTCGTTATATTTGCCTGGCAGGAAACCTAGCTAACCACAAACAGTAGAACAGGCAAAGATGTCCGCCTACGTCATTGCCCTAAGCCTGCCGTTCTAATTCAATCTTAGCTGCCCTATGTCAATCTGAACACTATGCAGCCTAGCTAAGTTGAATGCGAATTCAACAATCTAATCAGGCCGTATGATTCCAATGGCTTTATATAATATAGTGCTATCCCGTTGCTCAGTGCACGCTTACGCCTTAGAAGCGTGCTCCCCAAATTCCATTGGTGCTGGCCCGCACGCCCTGACTTCTCCTACTACACTCATGATTGATGAATTGTACAGATAACTTCCTAAGTGACTAGCACGTGTCCCAATCGACTTTGCCGGCTGCGAACCTATGCTTCTGATTAGAGGTAGCGCTTTGCCTCGCCACTGCTTGTATCCTTCCGTCTCGCGCTACACGTCTCTTGCTTTGAACCAGACCTTGCCTCCCAATCAAGAGTCCCAAATTTTATTACTCGAACTGACACTTTCCAGAACACATAGACCCCCTTTAAAAGGTTTTTACGGGTGCTTATAGAACGCGTCCTTCGCCCTATGGTACTGGTTGGGCCATTGTACATCCACCCCTAAATCACGCGCTGCGCGCAGCACGAAGTTGGGGTCGCGCAGGAACTCGCGCGCGAGCATGACCAGGTCCGCCTTGCCGCTCGCGATGATTTCGTTTGCTTGGTGCGGGTTGAGAATCAGGCCAACTGTGCTGACGAGCAAATCAGGGATGGCCTGCTTCACCTGCAATGAAGAAAGAGAAGGTTCTACTTCCAGTCTAAAAAACAGAACTTCATCAACGTCTGAAGGGAATGAATCGAACGGCCTGATTTCTGTAAGTTGCAGGAAAGAGACAATAGGATAATACAAGGGTGAACTGAACAGGACGGCAGACAAAAAGTATTAGCCCATGGCGGAAAAAGCCACTACGGCGAAAAGGCAGGCCTGAGCGTTTACGATATGGACACATGACCGTTTGGAATCTCTACTCCTGACCTCAAGCCGGGAGATTGACAGCATCTTGCACGTTGTACCCTCGAAAACTAATCTACTAACTCGAGCTCAATCGCTCAATCAGCCTTTTTCGATAGAACCAGAACATATTTCTACTTTGAACCGCAACAAAACATATCTCTACTTTGAAGCGCAACATCTGCCCGCAGTTTCGAGATAATTCAAACCGCGAGCGGTTTACGATACCCTCCCAAACCCAACTCGTCATTCTGCGCTCATGCCAGTAGAAACTTTCACAACTTCGTGGATAGAACCTGCTCACGAGCAAGCCTTACCTTCTCCGCGAGCGGTACTTGGTACCCCGGCCCGACCTTGATTTTCTGCTGGGGCGTATTCCCACCGCTGCTGACGTCAAGCACGTCGACGCCCAGCCGCTGCAGCCGCCGGGCCAGCTCGATCGTCTGCTCGATGTCCCACCCGCCGGGCGCCCAATCGGTGCCGGACACGCGGAAGAAGACCGGCTTGTCCGACGGCCACACCGCGCGAACCTGGGACGCAGAGTCCAATGTTTCAGTGAGTTCCTCCATACCCAGGATTCGACGGAACCAAGATTCAAAGGAGAACCAAGATCCGACAGAAACAGGACTCAACGGCAATCAAGAAGTATCCAATCAGATCGACTTCGGCCTCTTCCTACGCTAAAAGACGACGCCCCCGAAGCCCTTAATTACAAAGTAGTTCTGTTCGACTGTACGCTGAGGCCTCAGTAAGTCAGACGGCTCGTGGATATTACCTTTGATTGAGAAGCGAAGCACGTTACGCAAACAGTTCAAAACTTTTGGTTTCCATCGGCACATGAGGAAGTTCGTCCCCATTGCTGAACAAGCAATCATTTCTAATGTTCGACAAGTTACTGCTTTGAAATTGCACTTCGCCATTGCAGCAGAATAGCTGCAGATGTCTGGCTATTCCCAGCGCACAGAAAGGCTTGTCCGCATTCGGACTCGCTTCAGAGAGGCACATCCCTCTTGCTTCGTTGCTACTGTCGATGTTTTGGCAAGTTCCGCAAATTGACGAACCCCTGATCTAGAGATATCCGGCCACCAAGTCGCGTTTTGAATGAGCGGGGACTCCCCTTGCGAATCTTCTCTAAAGCACCTCTGCTCTTTCAGCACTAGACACCTCGAGACGCCTTGACTACAAAAAAACCCGTCCTTTCGCCACCCAGTAAAATGGAACCAGAGAGTGATACACGAAAGTGAAATAGAGAGAGCAAGTCGCCCACCTTCTCCGTGACCTCAAGCGCGAACCGCATCCGATTCTCAAGCGAACCGCCGTACTCGTCCGTCCGAAGATTGCTCAGTGGGGAGAGAAACGAATGAATCAGGTACCCGTGCGCGCCATGAACCTCCACCATGTCGACACCCGCGGCCAGAGCCCGCTTGGCGGCAGCCACGAACGCCTCCTGCGAAAGACACCGCCTTTTGTTGCACTGCTCCTTAGCTTTGGTATGTGACGTTCTCTTTTTGATTGATCGAAGCAAGCAAGCAAAGGAGTGAGGCGATTGACCAGCAGCTGAGAGCGGGGATGGGCCAGCGCCTGATCAACGCCTCTCAGCAAGGTGGTCCACAATGACTCCAACTTTCGCTTTTTTTTCCTCTTCGTATCCTTGAATCTTTCGCCGTCGATCCCCCTTACTGTTCTCAAACTCGGACCTTTCTCTGCGTCTCGGTCCTTTTCGGGTTTACCCAGTTTTCATCAACCAAACGGGCGACAAACGGCAAGTGAGATAAGAAGTCACGGCGCTCGGGATGAAAGCAAGGCCCGCTTGGTGTCAAATAAGCACGCCACAATTACTGTAAGAGATGCTTTCAGCTCTTCTTCGGCATCACCTTAGGGCCGTATGCTCTTGTCTTCGGACAAGACTTGACAAAGTAAACCCTCACCTCAATCTCCTCTATCTCCTCCTTCGTGATCTCCCGCGGATCCGCATGCTTCTCATCATATGCGATCGCGCTCGGCGCCACCACCTGCTCGTCCGACCACCCGCCGTCTTCCGGAGTCACCCGGTAGTACCCGCGCCACGGTTGCGACGTCGACGCTTTCCGGCCCGCGTGCGCCAGCTGGATACCAAGCGGGATTTTCTGGGAGTGGACCAGGTCTGCGATGCGCCGGATCGGGGCGATGTGCTTGTCGTCCCAGATGCCGGCATCCTGTAGGTTGGCATTCAAGAGGTTGAAAATTTTCAAGGGTTTCTAGGAACCAGGATTCTCGATTCGAGGCTTCAGAAGTTGTGACCGGTTTGTAGAGGTGACGCCTCAGAGGTCGTCCGAAGTTGTCCGAATTGAACCGACTTCGCAGCGACCGACTAGGCCAATACTGCAGAAAAACAGCAGATGTTCAAAGCGACGATGAGTCATATCTTCTTTGGAACATAATGCATATGTTTACATCTGGTTCGGAGCACAAAGCCAGAGTATATGTAGAAGAGGGGCCAGAGGGAGGGAAAACAATCTACAGTGAAGAAGAAACTCTGACAAGCTCGTCTGCATGTATTTGTAACCACTAGGAAACCTCAAATCTCAAACCTCAATCCAGCATCCAATCTTCTGTACAAGTACCCCTGCTAAATGTGTACAAATCCATTAGTGGATCCGTTTTTATTCGTGAAGCCTCCCCATCGGTGCAGAGAACCGTGAATAAGCTCTTACCCTCAACCAATCGACACGAAAGCTAAGAGAATTCATGGTGTCGGTCAAGCTAACCTGCGGCGAAATACGGCCCTCCGGCGTGACCGCTGTTGCCTCGATGAAGATAGCCCCCGGCCCCCGCAGCGCAAATTGTGCATGGTGCGCAAAGTGAAACTCGGTGAGCATGCCATCGTCGGCAGAGTACATGCACATGGGGCTGACGACGATACGGTTGTGGAGCGTCACGCCCCTTATTTTGAGGGGGTGGAAGAGGGGGGGCACCTGCGCAAAAGGAAGAACAGGTTCCTTTTTGCAACTCCTTTCTCCCCTGAAGTTGCTTTTTACAGGTTAACAATGTTGCAGGTTGGGCTGTTGCCAATGGTGACCTGCGAGCCATGGCTTCAATATTGACAATGAAGGGGCACAAAATAATGAATCAAGAGCTCAACGGTGGAGACACTAGACCGCCATTTTGGCAGTGAAGCTTAAGATCCAAGTTTCAAAAGGTTGTAGCATTGTAAGTTCTACTCTGTCTCGTCCTGTTCCATTGGGTACACCACACAGCCCCTAGGAACCTGCAGCCTTGGACTCTTAAAAGCTCATTCGTTGCATGGTTTTTCTTACACAACTTAACATGCAGACGCCTTCACATCAGTTGCACTTGTTAGAAGCGTACCTTCTGAACTGACAGTCGACACAATCCTTCCAATAGAGCTTCAAGAAGAGTGCAATGCTGACCAAATCAGAAGCACTGCATTCACCAGCCATATTTGAAGATACAGCTTACTATTGATAGATCTGACTGTAGAGGCGCCCCAGTTGGAACTTCTTGCGGGGGGAGATAGAAGGGCTGCTTAGCACCGGCATCCTTGCTGGAACTGGCAGCCTGAGATGCTGGGGTGGTCTGCACCATGTTGTCAAGTTTCAGAGGATTGCAATCAAAGCAACAGCTGATTTTGCAGAGGCGCCCTCGCAGGAGCACTTGGAGGGCCTTTTGAGCTCAAGCTCAAACCAGATTTTCGTCTCCCCTGCTGTGCTTCGAGTCAGAAGTTGGTGTCATGAGGAGCAGGCTTTCCTGCGGAGCTTATTGCAGCTGCTGCGGCAGCAGCCACCCCATTTGAAGGACAAATTAGGAACGTTGTGGAAGATTCTGCTTGCACTCTCCTGCCGCTCGATCAGGGGAGCTTCCATTCTGACGTCAGCTGTAGGAGGCTTTGGACTGGTAGGATCTTACTCGGATATGGACCGTGCGATGAGGGGACCCCTGAAAAGAGAGCTCCAGCACACCCTCCGATGCCAATGTAATGGAAAGGCAACTTGTCACTCTAACCGGGAGACTAATAGACTAATAGACTAATTTGTGACGATTGTCACAAATTTTCTTATTCACACTCCCTTCTATTTACGATTCTTTCCTCCCGATAGTAAAGACATGGTTCTGTGGACAGTACATATGCTGATTAGCTGGGTATTGCTTTCAGCGCGCTGGGAAGAGAACAAGTACTGGCTTGGTGAAGTTGTTGATCAGGTGACAGATGTGCAGCTTGTAGACCAATGCAGCGTACTAAAACGCTCTTTCTCCTTGTTGAAACCTTCAAAGACGTGTGAGAGGCGTTCACTTGCAGCATTTTCTTCTGACAAGCAGACCCGAGGGCGTGCCTCCGCTCAGCAGGAAGTTCGCTGACGTCCGGCAAAAATATATGCACCTATGAATGAAGCGCTGACCACCTGAGTGATTGGATTACCACACAAGTTGAGATCCTCTTTCCATTGACCAATCCGTGCGTTCATAACGCCTCAGTGGACCATGTAAGGTGCGCCGGAAGCTTGAGACTCAAAGAACGCCCATGGCAGAACCGGGGGGATCCCTGGGGGTTGCTTTAAGGGATGGGGCAGGATTCCAGGAGAGCAGCTTGCCTAAGCTCCAAAAGGACCTGGAAAAGTCAGAGAAGTTCGAACTAGCTTTCATCAATGGCAGCTTGCTGTGTTCTCCAAAAGCAAGGGCCTTTGGATCGGCAATGCAGTCTTTCTTCGAGCGGGCCATGACAGCAGAGGAAAACAAGTGAGTGGATACTTGCTGGCACATGAAGTCCCTCTGCTGTTTTCCCTTCCTCTTTTTTCTTGGCAATGCGCAAGCTGAATGCTGATGTTGGACACCTGACTCCTGAGCACAAGGGTTTGCTATGGCTTTTTACCTTGTGTAAACATGATAGAGCAGATAGTCGTTTAACACCATCCAGCAATCTTGTGGCTGCATAGCACAGGTGGGAGCTTTGAGATGTTTGAAAGAAAGCAAGCAAAATTCCCATTCCTGGGCACCGTTTTGGACCTGAAGTGATCTTGTTTGGCGCTTCCTGTGGCCCCCACACAGCCAAGAGCATGTGAAGGTCAGGCAGTCCAGACATGAAAAATTGTTGATTCACTGCAATAATATTCTCAGAATCGCTGCCAGCTCAAAGTTGTGCAGATTGTCGTACAGTGCATTGAAGAAGCTCAATGCAAAGTGCTTTGGGGCTTTCGGCGCTATCTTTTGGAATAGATTCTCAAGAAGGAAGGGTGCACAATCGTTCTGGGGGAGTCAGGAGAAAATGTTGCCTGGTAATCTGTATCCATGCACACCTGCAACGGGGAGTACCTATTGGGACAGTGCAAGCTGCATCGCCTCATGACACTAGAGAGACCACGCAAAAGAATCCCCATGTCCTTCTCACGCAAGGCACCTTCTGTTGTCGAAAACAAGTCTCAAGCACTAATCTCAAAGCAATCTGCTTGCCTGCAGCAGGGTTTCTATCCTCAATAACAACGGGCAACTCCTCTCAACGCGCCGGACGCTGGCAACTGTCAGCCACAATGAGCTGGTAAAAGTGGGTGCAAATCTCATGGATGGGCAAAAGCAGGTGGACAAGGAGACGATGACGACAAAAGCCAAGGGAACGACAAGGACAAAAGCCCCGGTGAGCCAGGGCCACCCTGTGAGAAATACAGGCTGTTTGCGCATCCTTAGCAGAGAGCTAGGCAGATTTCATGATCACATGCAACAAAGAATGAAGTCTAAGCTATTTTCCTGGCTTCCTTGTCGGATTGCATCACAAGAAAAAGCAAAGGCCCCTTCTGAATTAGCAATTGCCATTGAGCTATATTGTCCAGTATCTTTGCAATCTTCTGGAAACAGTCAACCATGTCATCACAAGTGTGTTAGACATCCTGTTCTGGTGTGATGACCTTTTTGCATGTCACACAGAATGGCCCATGAAAGCACGAGCAGCTGTTGTGATTTAGCAGATGCTGTTTGTCCATGCAATCAAAGGAGATAGTTTTCCTTTTCTGGCCCAGCTATACATTATTCAGCTTCAGAGCGAATTATGCTTCCATCTATCTCCCACGAAGCAAGGAAACTGGTTCGCTCTGTTGAGGTTCACCTGAGGGGAAAGCTGCAGAACCCCCTTGTATCTGCTCTATTGGTCTTTCAGCGACAAATGGTCAATTGGTGTAAATGGTGTGCTAGCTGGCATCCATTATGAATCTGAGTCTCTTGCCTTTCACAAGCTCACAAGGAGCGGTAAAACGTTGTTTCCAATTGCTCTAGATCTGTCGCCCGAACATTCCAGACAATCAAGAATACCCTTCCCTCTTGCAGGTACCTGAGTGGTACCCCATGTTTCCGGTCCCCAACGACGCGCGAATTGGCCATTCGCCAAAGTGTCTCGCAGACCCCAAGCTCCATGCAGAGTGTAAAGGCTGCGGCAGACAGCCGAGCCGTGCCGAGTACCGGGAGTCGAAGTTCCGGGAACGCGTGCAGAAACTTAAACAATCGGAGCTCTGGCTATTGATTGACGCGGTCTTCGAGCACTTCCGCGGCAAGGCTAAGGAGCTCAAGGCGCTGGAGGAGTTCATGAACGGCTACTTCAAGAAGAGCACGCTCAGCATCCCCGTGCAGGCTACCATGGCAGAGTACTTCGCCTTTCTGACAGCCGAAGCGGAGAACAGGCTTGGGGTTTTGGGGACCCCCCCGGAGAACCTTGGAGGGGGCCAGTCTGCAGGGGGCGGTGAATCAGGGGGTTTGCGCGACGGGCCTGTCATAGGCCACGGGGCTGGAGCGCGGGACTTGGCTGCGAACGGGGTTGATGCCACTGTCAAAACGGAGAGGACGCCCAAACGGGTTCGGGACGGATTAGAAGGAAATAACCTCGGCGGTCACCCCCCAGCAGTAAAACCGCGGCAAAAGGATGGCCCTCAACCACAGGGGCTGTTTGAGGGTGCACAGAACGGCCACCAAATTGTTGAGGGCCTAGACTTGCCCTCCGAGTTGGACCCTGTGGACTCCGTACTGAAGGTTTTCGAGGAGGAGTGCGCCGCAACCGCTCGGGATGACGTCACTGCAGGCGTCTCCGGGTCCTCTGGGGGTGTTCCTGGAACTGTGGACCAGACGTCAGTCCCGGAGCAACACGTCCCGCCTCCTTTGTATGGTCCCACCCCTGCTGCAGCCGGCGCATCAGGGGACAGACGGCGCCCATGGGACTCACTCGGCCGGTTTCTATTACCGGGGTGTCTATCACCGCAAGTGCAACAAGGGGACATGCTGGTCGCTCCTGGCCCCATCCGCGGTGCCAGTTCGAGAATGAGTGCCGCCAGGAGGCTCAGTGAGCATCTTGGAGTGCCGCTAAGGGAGGAGTGGCTTCGTGAGGATGCTGCGGCTGCGCGAGAGTTCAGCAGTCCCGAACAGTATACCCAGGCACCGCCCAGTCCTGAGTACCAACAAGGATCGGATCTACTCCTACTGGGCATGATGGCTCGCGCAAGCCTATCCACGGAGGTGGGTGCTGAACCAGGTTACGTCTCCTGCACTCTTTTCATTTTCGAGAGCCGCCTTTGACGTTTTGCTGTGCTCAGGGGGAACAATGAGGGAGCTAAGCGCGAAAGCAGAGTGCGGAGTGTGACTACCTTGTCAGGGAAACATACCCATTGCGGCCGCTGATTGGTGCGAATCATATGGAGGTATGTGTTTGCGGCCTGTTTCATTCGCAGGGGCCGTTTAGAGCGACCCTTCGGTGCAGAAAAGAGAGTGCATCACTTCTTGCTGCCGCCTATGGAAGTTGGTTGTAGTACAAGCGGCTTAGGTGAATCAGACCGGACCTGAATAGAAACCCCACAATGTTGACACTGTCTGCTTTGAAACTCTCCTTGGCAGCTTAAATTACTACGGAGGCACCACACGTACTCCTACCGGGAACTAGAAGCGGCCACCGACAGCTTCAGCCCCGCCAGGCTCTTGGGAGAGGGCGAGGTTGGAAAACTTTACCACGGCACGCTCGCCGGGACGCCGGTGGCTATCAAGGTCCCACACCCCGAGGTTTTGCAGGTGGGTTCCGAAAGGAAGGGAGAGCGCACGAGTGTGTCAAGGGGGTGCCCTTGTAGTATCAGGTTCTTCGGTTATCGCGCTTCGTAGGCCCTCCATGCAAAGGTACCGGCTTCGATCCCCCTGCCGGCAGTTTCAAAGACGACGTCTTCGCGACCAAAAGAGTTGCGTTCAGGCTCCACATCACGCGGTCTGTCGCATGGCGCCTTTAAGGACGTGCGCGAAGTTGCTCGGTCGGTGAAGCCCTTGTACATCATGTCGCAAAGCTGGACTGCATCTGTCTTCTCAATAGCAAGTACACGAATTTCTGTGGTAGCCTTGGCGTATGGGTATTCAACTTGCAGCGACAATGCAAACTGCTTTGCGACTAAATGCTCGCTCAAAGATGTCTCTTGATCTCTCGATCCAAGCTCAGGGCACCGACTCTGACCGGCCCCCTTTCGCAGGGGGGCAACGTGTTTCAGCACGAGGTGGACATCCTAGGCCGCCGGCGCCCTTGGGCCACTGTAAGGTTTATGGGATACTGCCCCGGCCACTTCTGCCTTGTCTACGAGTACTGCCACAACGGGTCCTTGGAAGACCGCCTTGCCAGGAAGGGCGGTTCCCCGCCGTTGCCGTGGTTCATCAGGATCAGGATCGCCTGCCAGGTATGCGACCTCCCCCCCCCGATGCCAATTTTTTTTCGGAGAGCCTCTTGTATACTTCTCCGGAATTTGCAGTATCTTGCTCCTCCAAGAAGATCTTTACCCTTTCGCTGAATTGCGACTTTGAAAGGGCGAACCGCCAATGCTCCTCTCCCAAGGGAAGGATGCCGATTGTTGGATGCGGCAGTCTCAATCAGACTAGTAATTTTGAAGCCCAAAAACGTTTAGGTTTGGCTTCCTTAGATTTTGTCCTTTCAGATCGTCCATCAGTAAGGTGGGCTTTTCGTGCCCAATTCGCCTTGATTCACTCACTCGGAACATAGTATGTGGCTGCAAGTTCTGCAACATACTAGAAAGTTCGTTCAGGAGTAGGGTGGTTCGCCAGCGTTGCTTTTGACGCGTGCGTTTGCAATCGTCCACAAGGCTGCTATGCACCTAATGTTACGATTCTGACCCGAGCAGTCTTGCTCCAATATTCTTCCTATTCCGCGACCTGCAACTTCTCAAGGCAGCTTTCCTACCAACCTCCTTGCGTCAGGGGCACAAAGAACGCGGTCAATCTTCAATTCTGACAACCCGAACGGGTCTAGGACTCCTACACTCTGGGTCAATAATCGCATCTTCCTGGTTTGCAGGTCGCCGATAGGCTCCTACTCACCATTCCAGGCGCCATTTTCCAAGATGTGAAGCCGTCCAACATCCTTCTGGACCTTCACCTCAAAGCAAGGTTGGCTGATGCGAGCATCTTGTCAGTGGCAGCGCCCAACGTCACGTCATCCACACCAACGGCGAAAGGATCCGGCGATGGCGGCCCCTCGCAGTTGTCGTTTCGCCCTGTTGAGGAGGACGCAGGTCAGGAGGACCGCAACAAATCGCCTCACGTGTTCTCGAGTTCATCCGCTTGCCAATCCCTTCTGTTCCACACGAGCACTTTGCTTCATCGCTAAGGAGCTGTTCACGGGTTTCGAAGGGTCTATGTTCTGCGTTGTTATCGTGCGTGCTCGTTAGCGGCTAGCCTGCTTAGCATTGGGAGCGTGCTTCGTGACTTAATGAGCAGACCTGCACCTGCGAACCTACAAGTCGCGATGCCATCTGAATAGACCACTTTGCGAATTGAGCCAAATCAACCAACGACGGAAAGAGACATTTAGCGGGCAGTCCGGCTCGGTTTTCCCGCTGAGTATCCTCTTGCAGGAATGTGGTCATACAACCTTCAATACAAACGTCCACTGCCCCTGTAGATTGAGGCTTCAGGTTTCGAAGGCGGGGCTCAGTATGCACCTTGAAGCTCAGGCGTCAACCTGCAAGGCATAGTCCTGATAGGTCGTTTCAAGACCCGCTTTTGACCAATCCCTTGTTTGTCGCAGTGGACCTATTCGGCTTCGGCGTGGTCCTCCTTCAGCTTCTCACCAACCTACCACCACTTGGGATTGTGGGCACGGTCAACAAAGCGTTGAAGCACAAGAAGATCATGGCATCGGTGGATGTCGAGGCTGGGGATTGGCCGAAATCCGTGGCGGTTAAGGTTAGTCAAACAGACAGCTACAGACTCTCCAGACTGACGACTCTGAGACCGTCCTTCCAAGCAGAACCGTGTTGTTCTTTTGCTTCGTGATTCGGGCCCGCACTGCGATTTGGAGTGCTGCCGAGTCGTTGCAAAACCCATCTTCTTGCAACTTAGATGCTGCGTCTTCGGCGAGGTCGCTTTGCGTCAGCATGAGATAACCCCAGCCGTTGTCCAAACGCGCAGACTGGAGGGTTCGCACTCCATTTTTTCCTTCAGGGGTTCCTGAGGACTTTGTCGCATCAACGAGGACCGTTAGAAAATACAGTGCCCCATTTGTTGTTTTTTCACATGCTGTGATTGGACGAGCAGATATGCATGGGGACATGACTCATGAGCGGCCGCCAGGTCCATGTTACGAGCCGATTCGCGGCTCCTTACGCAGTCCAATCAGGCGGCCAAGCTCCTTGTTACTGTGCAGGTCGCTCGTCTGGGCCTCGCGTGCACCACGAAGCGCAGCCTGGACCGCTATCATCTGAGGAAGGTCTTAATCAAACTGCAGTATGTGCGGAACTTTTCCTGGGACGAGGTCGGCTCAGAGGAGATCAATCAGGCTTACTCGCTGTTCCAACAACCATGTTGGTCTTCCAAACTCGTTCGCAACGGAATTTTGTCAAGGTTCCTGATTACTACGTAAGCGGAGGGCCCAGCAGAACCTACGCACGGAATGGGATGCGTGGACCAGGTTCTGTCTCCTTTATGTTTGCTTCTGGTCTAGGCCTGGCTTTTGCTTGTTTGCAGGTTCTTGGCGTGCTAAATGAACACCAAAATGAGGTGAGCGAGGAAGCCGTTGCAAGCACAGTGTGACTAGCTTGTCAAGCGCTCGTTGCGGTCGCTGACCTTCAGATTCTGATCCAAAGCTATAACTCCAATTTTGCCAATCCCCGGGGCCGCCTAGGAACGATGCCTCGAAGCAAAGGTAACGAACGATGCATTAATGGTTGGGTTGGCGGATCATGTTTGATGTCGATGCATATCGTCCCGCATATCGATCAAGCCGCTTGCTTCGTAATCGACCCTAAGGTTTGAGCGGCGTCGACGTATTGGGCCCACGTACTCTCAGTATAAAGCTCCTTCAAGCAGGGTATCTGATCCGTTCACTTTCGCAGAGGCCTTAGGCGAACAGACCACTTCGTGGAACTTTCTGTGCAGTTCACGATCTGCGGCGAGAAAGAGAAAGGTCTGACAGACAGGTCGGCGCCGCCAAGCGCCGCCGCCAAGCGCCGACCGTGCTGGAGCCGGTCGACTCGACTGATGTGTCCACGGTATGCCTTTCTTTGTCTCTCTTTCAAGCATCGCTTTGAGGCCCAGACGGTTGGCGGACGCTATTCTTCACTAAAAGAGGTTCTGAGGGCTGCATCGCCAATGTTGCGGTCGATTTGGGAAAGAAAGGAGGACTCAGAAGTTTTTTCAAAAGATTCGAACGATTCTGAGCTTGCCTGGTGTTGTTACAGACTTTGCCACTGTGCCGGCATGCTGAAAGAGCCGAGCACGTGTTTGCAGCGGCTGCCTCATAGCACTCGCTTCCGACACTTTGCCTTCTGCAAAAAACTCCAGTTTGCTGGAATAGAAAGGGCTGGTTCGCCGTTTGTTTTGAGATCTCTTGTTGCCGCTT
Organism: Klebsormidium nitens; assembly: GCA_000708835.1. Taxonomy (NCBI): domain Eukaryota; kingdom Viridiplantae; phylum Streptophyta; class Klebsormidiophyceae; order Klebsormidiales; family Klebsormidiaceae; genus Klebsormidium; species Klebsormidium nitens. The sequence continues at coordinate 65,461 of DF237263.1, forward strand.
CACTTGGGGAATCGCAAGTCACAGCTCACAAATGGAAGGTTCTATGCAGGTCGGGAAGCTCACAAGGGAGGAACGGTGGACTTCTTTGCCCCTTGACGGGCCCAGAAGGGTACGTCGGTCGATCGGAAAGCGTATGAGCTGGGTCAAACGCCTTGCTTCGCGTTGGAAAAGATAGGCATCCCGCATCGACTGCACCACGCCCATCGTACGTATACGTTTAGGCACAGATTAATCCTCGGTAAAAGTTAGATGTAAAGCCCGCTTGTACACTCCCGGGCCTGATGTTGTAACTCAAATCATTTTTCCTTGACCGCGTTCTTAGTCGTAGCTAGGTTGTACGATATCGTAAAAGAGTCTACAAGTCTGGTACCGTCCGAAAACGAGCTTGCTCCACTTGCAAAAGATACTATAGCCATCTAGACTTTGGGCGTTGAACAATCTCTGTTTTGTGCATAGGTCAAGTTGCTTTGACGTGGCTGTATTCATTTCAAAGCTTCTGATTTGCATGAATCAGAAGAAGGTAGCCGCAAACTCGCAATTCGAGGTGAGTCTCTAGGCTAGAGGACCATTAGTAACCGAATTAGCTAATCAGAGCATGCGAGTTGGAATTCTTATTATAGACAATCGATAACTGCGATGTGCCTTCACCACATGCACATGTGAGCTCGCGGAACCTCTCTGCGATCATGAGCAACTGGCCTTCAAAACATGCATCAGTGATACCTATGATGATACAAGCTGCTAGTTGGAAGTTATCTGCGTGCAATCAACAAGCCCGATATATAGTTGCGCATGCTTGATGCGCATGCACAGTTTGCTACAGGACCGGTGCACTATCATGCATACGAGTATTTGCCCAGCTAGCATAAACCTCGACGGTGCGCTCTAAACCTGCGCGCCCGCGCCGCCCCCATGAGCTGTTCCCTCATGCAGAACTGGTGCAGCGGGCCGCTACTGACTTCGGTAAAGCACCCACAAGTTTTCGTACTAGCTCATAACGTCGTTGTCAGGTTGGAAGTACCTATATATATTGGAAACGGCTGGCGGGTTTCTTCGATCGACTTAGAGCTATTCCCGGTGGCGGGCCTAGTCATTAAGCTGGTGTTGTGCCACGTTAGCCTACGACGTTGGACTCACTGACTAAATGACCCCTTCAGCACGCGCTGACGCGATTGCGCTGGCAATACTGGCAAAGCACGAGACGGATGTCTTGAAGTATTTGAGAGAAGCGTGACTAAGTGACGGCCTTACTCTTGGATGCCAAAAGCTGAACGCCTCATTGTATTTCATCGACACGATCAAGACGTGATGCAGATGGGTTCGGACAGAGAAACAGCTGGCGGACCAATAGAATGTACAAAAACGGAGATGGCGGGCAGTAAGCCAGTTACACCGTGACGCCCAACTTGATGATCTACGTCTTTTTGATTGCCATGGTTGGGTACTCTTGAGAGTTTTTTCGCACCCTAAAGAAGGCCCTTCATGGAACCTGCCTTCGAATTGCGGCAATCTTTGCTGCCGCCTCCTCTTACAAGGTCCTAAGGTCTGACTCCTCCGAGGTCGCCGCTTTACCCCGTCCCGTCATGAGACGTGGGCTCAACAACCGGGAAAAGTGCGGCTCCTCGTCTCTACTAATATAAACAGCGCCGACGTTCGCAAGCTGAAGGCCACTCGGGGCAACATTATGTAGCAATGTACGTGTATTTCAGCACGTCAAGCACCGTCGTTTTCAGACTCATGCACTGCGGCGGGCCGTTACGAAGCTGTTTGCAGTGTAGTGGGGCTCAAAGGCGACGTCCAAATGCCGGCACCCGTCGCTACTGAACAGTGTATATTCGTAGCAAGGCAGCAGACTCGCCGCCTGATACAGCATGGGAAGCCCATAAGCAAGCTGGGGCGCACGGGGGGCGCACCCTTTGAAGCTGACGGCCATGTGGACCACATGGACACCATGCGGGCAAACTGTACTGAGTCCTAATCGACTACACTTTTACATGCATGATTTCAGAGTAGGTATCTGAATTATGCACGCGTAGGTGCAGATATTACGAAGATTGAACTGCAGCCTGCAGTTGATCAATGTAGGCATCAATTTCAGGAGTTTGGGGCAACCCGTTCGTCATTGATAGATTGGAACTACGTATTGGACTACCTACCTATAATAGTACTGCTGTACTGCCTGCGCAGACGATGCTCTGCCGTCGCCAAGTCGGAGACTGGCCGGCAGAAATCAAGACTGCTCGCGCACAGGTTGGCAAGAATATTGCCCCTTTCCGCCGTCCGATGGCTACCTAGTTTTGTTTTGCACCGCCGATAACGGTAGAGTGGCACAGCTACTAACTACTGGTACTAGTGGTGCCGGTAGTAAGCTTTCCCGCACGGTGTTGCTCTGGCAACTTGCAAGTCCTTCACTGCCCCCCCGCGGGGCCCTAAAGTCGGCCTCTCTCAATGCAAATCGCGTCCACTTTCAGCAATATGTAGCGTTGGCAATCTGGCTATGGCCGTCAATATAGCAAGTTTTAAGGCGAGAAGAGCAAAAGCCAGAGAGAGGACAGCATTGGACATCTAACAAGAAGCTCACAAGTTCTGGGTAATGCCAATTTCCTGGGAAGACTTTGTTCTTACATAAGACAGCCTCTCATGACACCTTGACCGCTCAACCTCAAGACTAATCCTCCTGGCCCGTGATGAATATTTGCACAAGAGCACTGTAGAAGTCACATTGCCACACGTTGAAGGTGCAACATTGAAGCATCACATTGGCAGGCCCTTCAATTTGTAAGTAAGGTACCCAGCCTTGCTTCAAAAACATGGGGCCTCAAATGACCTCTCTTGTTATTAACCAGAGTGGTCCGGATGCGGACAATGCTGCGCCGGCTAGTCCGGAAGTCCAGAGCCCCTCACGGGCTGAGCGCAGGAGGTCCACCAATGCGGGGTTGAAAGCGTTGGTCAGTATGATGGGGCAGAGGAAACAGGAGATGAAAGCTCTGGCCTACGACGCCACCTTTCAGGAGTTTCAGCAGGTGAGCTTCAGTTCAGTTTTGCTCCCCCCCTCCGTTTTCAGGATCAAATTGCACTTCGATGAAATGAGTGAGCAGAGAGAGTAACTTGGCTTGGAGATGCTCAGCGACCCTTGAGCTCTGTACCTACTCTAACCAAGGTGATTCACTTGTTTGATAGCTCCTTTGCACGCTGTTGAAGTGGAGAAGAGAGACCTACTGGTTTGAAGAGTGTTTCCTTGCGGAAAGGACCACTCGTCAGCATTCAGAAAAAGACTCAGACATGGCTAGAGAGGTAGACATCACGTGCAAGTCAGCACCGGAAGGCCCTGAGCTGCTTATAGAGTTGGGGAACAGCTGACGGTGCAATGCTGTCAAAAGGAATCTTGCTGTGCCTACCAAAATCAAACCTCAATAAACATCAAATACACATAGTCATGGCTTTCAGTGACTATATGTTGACTCAACTCTAGTTGATTGAAAGACTGATTCAAACAATGAATCTGCAGAAAGCTGCTGCTGAAGCCAGCACCGCAGCGTTCAGCCACTCCAGCGAGTCCACCAGCAGTCATGAAGCGCACGTGCTGAGCGACGCGCCAATGGCGAGCACGCTGGAGCTCATCAGTCGCGCTGGCAAGGCACAGAACAGGTAAAGTTCCGCGCGTTTCTTAGAAGGTCTGTGCTTCTATTGAGCTCTCCTGCTCCAAGCAGCTTTGGCGGGAAAGGGCGGCGCAATGATGCTGCTCGGCTTAGGTCTTGATTTGTCGGCGCCCACCCAGACCATAAAGTTCTGAGTGGGCTGGAAAATGATCCTGTCAGGGCCGGCGCCGGCACTCGCATGTGAGCCAGGTTTTCCCTAAGCAAGAGTACGTCAGCAGTCGAATGGCTGGTTATAGGTTGCTTAGGTCACATGCTTCAGCCAGTTGTTTGGAAGGAACTCAAACTCCTCTGTAAATCACGACAGGGGCGGATCATAACTGTGTACCATCACACTAAGCTTGTAAAACCGTCACCTCTTATGGTCCAAGAGATCAGACTATGTCATTAGTGATTCGTGTTGCTTCACACCTGTGGTTGTTTGTCCCACTCATGCAAACAAACAGAATATATATTTCTTAGTCAGCTGGCCGGGATCAAGGGACCGCAGCAGAATGACGAAGGTGTGTTCTACTTCTCTCAGAACGCAAGCTGGGGTCTGGTCCGCCTTCGGCAAGTCCTATGTGTGCCTGGGGACTCCTGACGTCACTCTCAACGACATGCCTCCCGTGAAGAGAGGAGATCTATCCAGGCAATCAGCAGAGGAGTCACAACGGCACAACTTGGAGGATAGGGGTGGCGGGAAGGGACGAAGTCGACTTCGACAAAGAGAGGTACGTTAACTTCTCCTAGATTTATTTTCACATGTGTTTGGAAAACCCATAAGAACTACTTGCGAAATCTTCCTCCCTGTCCAGGAGGTTGTCTGAAAGTTTCGCTTTGACTTTGTTTTTTGGTGACCATCAACGCATGAAGAGGGCGTTTCGACTACCCTAGTTGAGCAGGTTATCGCAAGTTTACTCAAGCAGTGTGGACCAACTCAATATCTCCCTGTGCTTCGCAGACTTCTCTGAGTCAGCAGAAAACGATACACAACGCCTCAAGACGAATCAGCTGTTCTGGGGACGAGTCGAAAGAGGGTCCGGGAGGGGCCGCCTTGGAAGGGCCCAGCACTTCTCAATCACAGCCGTTGCCGCAGCTGAAAAGCCGTCGAAGAGACAGGGGTAGGTTGTACTTGCAATCTTCCCAGCGTTGCCGATCTAACAGAGGACAAGGTTTTTGAAAAGCGGCCTTCAACCTGAAGATCTCGATACAAAGTCTCGATCGGGGGGAGATTATCGTTTTGAATTGTCCTTGTAAAGCCCACGCTCTCCGCACTTCACCTTCACGAGATGCGTCCGAGCCCTGTAAACGTCCGGAGCTGTTTCGGACGGCACGAAGCTGTGTGAATCGGTGTCGGAGCTCCGAAAAAACGCCACCGGACAAGCTGGACGAACCTTGACCGATTGTGTATTTCTCAGCTGGACGAGCTGGGCAGAAACTAAATCTGTCTGCCACAGATGCAAAGCTTTCCCGTCTAAGCTGGAGTGTCCTATAAGGTTAGAGTGCAATAGTTTGGGCGGTACAAAGGGTGAAGTGCTTTACATCACTAAGAGCGTTCGCTTTGGCGATTCTTGCTCATCTGGCTTTCCGCTTCCGTGCAGTTCCGTTCAGCGAGATCCTCTTTCCCCGCGAGCAGGTCCACGTGTCAGACAAGGGCAAGCGGCGCGCGCGGGTACGTAGGCCCTCTTGCGAGCTTTTGTCAACCCCAACATCTTATAACCATGCGTCTGAGAGTATGTTGGGGCAAAGGGCAGAACAGATGTCGTTCTCGCGAAACTAAATACGCTCCTTCTGCAATGTCGCCAGTAAAGATTCACCAGCTTTCGAAATGCTAGGCGCAAACAATGTCCAGCAGCCAAGCAATACACTAGGCATGTATGGGCGCTGATCGGCGGTTTTTATCTCTTCAGGCTCGGGGTGGTGTCATGGGCATCGGAGCGGGCCAACAAGAAGGTAAGAGCACAGTCGTAAGCGATACTATGGGGTCCATTTGAGTGTTCGTACTACATCGTAAAGACAAGTATCCATTATTCCTGGGAAGAACTTCAAACTGGGTTCTAGCTTACATAATGAGGAGAGGTTGGAACGTCGAAAGGTAAAAGAGACTTTTCTCTAGCAAATAGTCTAAAATCTTAAGATGGCCGAGGACCTTGCCGGCAACATAAGGTTCGAGACTGATTGGCCCCCGTTTCACTCATACACCCCGAGTACCTTCGGGAGAAAGTACTTGCTTTCAGAGGCTAAGCAAGCCTTGGAACCTTGACTAGATGCGTCTGGCAGATGGAACGTGCAAAATCGGTTCTGCCGCACAAACCTTCCAAAGCACAGAACCCTCAACCAGTCTTGGCCCCTTTTGCAGAATCTAGTACCAGGGGCCCCTCAGAAACGCCGCCCCCGCCCGCCGGGCCCCTCTCCGAGGCGCAGCAAAAGACCCACTCCAGCCGTTCCGCAATCGCCCAGCTAACCCTGCAACTAAACCCCCCGTCCTCCCGCCTGGTTATCAACCTTGACCCGCTCCGGTTACCGCCACCCCCGCCGCAGCACCAGGGCTCGACGCGCAGCTCGAAGCGCGGCTCCTCCGCTCCCAGCTCGCCGCACGCGGCCGCGCCGCGGCGCTTCTCGCACGCGCGCGCGCACGGCGCGAAGCTCAGCCCGAAGCCGTCGGCGCTGGCGGCGCTCAGCCCCGTCGCGCAGTTCATGCTCGGTTTCGCGGCCACGCACGAGCGCGCGCGCACGCCGCGCGGGGGCCACGCGGCCGCCGGGCCGAGGCTCGTGAGGGAGGCGTCGCTTTTGGGACACGCGGCGATGGTTGGGAGGAAGACGGGAGAGTTGACTGGAAACGGTGTAACCGAGAAGGTGAGCATTCAATTCGAGAAGAGGAGAAAGGGGGAACATTGAAGTTTGCAGGCTGCAGCTTCCGACGGGCATGATCTAGCAGAGAAGGACAGCAACTATGAGCAAGATTCTTGCTGAGCATTCAGTATGTCCGTGCGCCAGTTTCGAAGTCGAGAAAAAGCTCTTGAAGGCGATCGGCTTTCGTATTGTCCAGACGACATAAGTAAACAATCAAGGAGCTTGCAGGATTCAGCTTTGCAGGTAAGATAATTTACTTGACCTGTCTTTGAACTGCTTAGAAGCTACACAAGGGAGAAGCCCGTCTTTTTCGCTCAAGGAGATCGGAAACCGCACTCTTTCGAATCTCCTAAGTGAAGCTCAGTCCCAACTCCAAGAATCAGTCGAATGTTGAAAAGCGCTAAGTAGCCTGCGGTTCGAGTGGCTTGTAGTTTTTGCCCAAAGCACCCGCCTCCCGGGTGCAAATACTCGGGCACGATTACAAACCATTTGTTGAATCACGTTAAAGTGAGATAATTTATGATGGTTTGATTGGCCTTCCCCCGGTGCAGAAACCCCCGGTCCCAGCGGAGCGGTCCCTCTCCAGCCTCTCCTTCGAGTCCACGATTCCCCGCTTGCACACTGAGTTCGACACGCTGCGCCAGCGCATGCGCGATGATCTGCGCGCGCGGCTCGAAGCGCTAAGAGCGCGGCGCGAGCGGTGTATCGAGTCGCCCCGCTTCATGGGCACGGTGAGTGGGTTACGTTATCTGTTCTTCGTTTCAACTCTTTGCAACCAAGTAGATCAATCGAGTAGCGGAACGGCTCGAAGCGGTCAGGGCTCGGCGCGAGCGGTGCATCGAGTCGCCTCGCTTCATGGGGCATGGTAAGGGGTTCCGTTTCTGGTCTTTCGTTTCCGCTCTAACCAGTGGATTGATGGACTAGCAGAACGGCTCGAAACGCTCAGAGAGCGGTACATAGAGTTGCCCCGCTTCATGGGCACGGTAACAAGGTTTCGTTCCCGGTCAAATTGCTTCCGTTCACCGTTCTACTTTATTCAGCGCGTCGCTTTGCGGGGCGGGCGGTTGCAAGGGCTCAGAGCGCGACGCGAGCGGGGCAATCAATCGTTCCGCTTCATTGGCACGGTGAGAGGGTTCCGTATCCGGTCCTCCGTTTCCGTTCAATTCCGCTCAGTGGATAAAGTGGCTAGGGGAACCGCTCGAAGCGCATCGAGCGCGGCGCGAGCGGTTCTATCGACCACCCCGCATCATGGGGGCACGGTGGCGGGGTTCCGTTTCCGATCCAGGGTTCTTCTTTCCGGTCTCTTCGCTTTTGCTTTGGGCTTAAGGTGAGTATGCTTGTCGCGAGATAAAACGGCTGAGAAGGGCCAGAGCGGTGCATAGAGTCGCCAGACTTCATGGACACGGTGAGAGGGTTCGTTTCCGGTTGCATCGCTTAAAGAGTTAGTCTACACTGTGCGGCGCATTTGTCTTGCTTGCGGTTAGTAGAGCTGAAGCGGGCATGGTCAGAGTTTCTTGTTTATTGGTGCAGGAATTTCGTCCCCTGGCTTCCGTTTCCGCTTTATCGTTTAATCAGAAACTTCTCACGATCGGACCGCTGCGCGCGCGCTCGGAGCTGGATCTACCTGTTCTGATCTGCACTCTTGGTCTGTTCAGGTGTCGAAACTGCTCGTGAGTCAAATTCGGAACGTCGGCCGCTCGTATCCAATCCACACGGAGGGGATCTGGTGAGTTTGACTCTGTCATATGCTTTAAATGCGACGCCTGTCACGTCGAACCTGCAGCATTTTAGCACCGAAACTTTCCGTTTGCTTAGGGCTGACCTCTGCACCAAGTGATTTGTATGTTATCCATCCTCGGTCACGAACCAGGCACCCAGGTTCCGACCAAAAGTTTGGTACAGCGGAACCGATCGGTTCCAGGTACAGCAATAACGCCCGGTTAAAGACCAACCTCTGATACAAGGGCTTGCAAAAAGCTCTATTCTGCTCAACAAGAGGCACGCGAGCCTCCGTTTTATCGCAATAGACGAAGGTCATTCGAGGGTATGAAAGGAGTTTTGATCAGCAAGGGTGGACAAATGGACATCCAATGAGATATCCTTCATTCTTTCTGAAGAACGACCGGGTGGATATGTGCATCTAAACCAGGAAACCCACGCGCAGGGACCTGGCCAAGTCGTCGCTGCAGGAGAGGGGCGAGCTGCTGCGCGCGTGCAAGAGGAGCAACAGAACAACGCGCTCGATTTATTCAAATCTGGGTTAGCTTCTGACTAGGTTTGAAATCTCCTCGCAGGGACCTGGCCAAATCATCGTTGCAGGAGAGCGCCGAGCTGCTGCGCGCGCGCAAGGAGGAGCAGCAGAACAACGCGCTCAACGTGTTTTACATGCAGCTGTGCGCGCTCGTCCAGGCGCAGAACACGACGGACAACATCATGGTGCTGCTCGTGCAGAAAGCGAGAAGGTGCGACATTGAATGTAGACTGGTGGTGCTCCTGTGTTTGTGATGCAGAATTGCCGGAAGGTAGACGCAGAACAAGGAAAGTCGAAACATGCATCGGGCCGGGCAGACAAGCTTGATTGCAAGTTAGTACAAATTGGGGGAAGAAAAAGGAAAAACAAGAAAGTTTTTCCACGGAGGATTGGATGCATCGGCTGACCGAGACACTGCCGTTGTTTGAACGCTCTGAGCTTTTGAAACGCTCTACAGTAGCTGCAGAAGAACAGTCTCGTTGGAATTACGTCAAAAAGTTGGGTCGAAGAAACTTTCAGAGTAACTTAAATCGAGCACAGAAAGTCGGAAGAAGTTCCGCCAGCAGATCAGCTGGTGACAACCGGAAGGTTCCATTACATTCAGCAACCTGCTCATTGGCCCTTGCTCCTCATTTTGCAGTCTACTCGAAAATGGTTGGACCCTTCAAAGGCCCTTCTTATCCGAGCTCTGTCGATACATCGCCCAAGTCGAAGGTAAGAGTCATGTCACCTGCGCGATCATTCGCGGCGAATCTTGCAAAGCTTCCCACCTTGTCTTCGCCCCCGTTTCTAGCAGTCTTGTGTCTATTCCCCTCTCTGGACACAACTGAAAACTGACGAACCGTTAGAAAGCTGCTAACCGGTTCTTTCGCGCGAAGCCGTTAATTGAAAGAAGTAGCCCTTGAGTACTGTTCCAAATACTTGTTTCAAGGTTTATCCTCCACGAGAAAGAGCTAATTCTCTGGGGCCTTCAGCAGCATCGAGAACAGGGTCTGGGATACGTCAGAATATAGCAGGATGGATCATCAAATCAAACTGTCAGAAATGGTCTTTATGCAGAGACGTCCATCTTCGGCAGCAATCCCTGCCTCCTTCCCGTGCTGCACTTTATCCGGCGGCGGCTATGCCTTCCTGTTCCCGAGCTGAATCGGATCCTGCGCGAGGCCGGAATTGTGTTTGGTTCGGCTGGGCGGTTGATGCACAGAGAGATTGGTGAGTCGGACGTTTTCGTTTGTCTGCCGGCTCGTCATGCTGAATCACCATGCTAGGAAGGATTGAATGGGCAACTTGACTGGACAGGTCGGTTGAGAAACGGAGCCGTTTGAGCAAATTTTCAGCCACAATCAGATTTTGAAAGCTTGTGCTGCATCCAGGAAAGTCGCAGGCTCTGTCTTGTGTCAATTGCTTGTTCGTTTCCCGATTCGGCTTAGGGAAATTCTTGACGTCACTGTACGTCACTTGATGCATCTTCTTTTTCCCTTGCTTGCAGATACTCTTGGTAACATAACGCTGCAGAAGCTGAAGCCGGTGTAGAGTGGGTCATGTAAGTGGCCCGGCTGGCACGGTAAGGGCTTAGCGTCGAGGTTACGAAAGGGCGGCCAGCTAGCACTATTGCAGAGGTCGTCAAAAAAGTAAGATTCGGAGTCCATGAATAAGCTAGGGACGCGTGCCTGAGGGCCGGAGTCGCAACTTGACTCAGTGAAGCCCGTCAATCTAGCAGCTTGTCATGTAGATTCGTTGCACTGCAGCTCCCGGCACGTGCGACCTCTATGCCATGCAGCACTGCAAGCATGCAGCGAACAACTTGAGCATCTTTGTACCCCAGCATGTTAGTACGTGCATGAGAGCATATGTACTAGCTCGCACATGGATGTCGTGTCGGAAGTTGATTGCAAGCTGGTGCACCAGGCATGCCAGCAAACAGTGGCCGGTGAACCCTGATCAGTCGGTTCGGCATACCGTACCACTGAGCATGATCGCCACACAAGTGCACATGTGTGTAGATCCTTCATAAGTTTGCAACGGTTAGTTTGGCATGACTAAGTTCAATGCCGGAAGCCTAGAATGGGGAGGCAGACATGTGGTCCAGGCTGACCAGCAATTGCGAACTTCCGACGAGAATATGGAAACCGTGCGCATGTATGGGAGACGTTGAATCGCTAGTCAAGAATGCCATGATGACGTACCAGACGGTCTGCTTTTATCTATGATAAGGAGCTACAAGAAAAAGAGGTTCCAAGTCATCGCGGGCCAGGCACGACCATGTGGTCGCGTAATACGTAGCCGTCAGGATCGGAGGGACTGGATCCAGGCCTGCAGGATACATAGAACTCCAGTATCAGCGGCAAACCCCAATCCGAACCTTCCAAGACCCCTGCCTGATGGTTCTGAGAAACATTGGGCCGCATGAGAATACTCTGCTGCTTATTTCCAATGAAAACGCAACCTCTGAACAAGAATGCAGACTCCACAAATTGGCGCTCTGGCTTGAAACTCTTATTCAGATTCGAGGAAGAAGCAAACATTTGACGAGATCCTCCGAATCTGTAGGCTTGATCAAAGGGTGAAGGGACAGATAGAGTACGTCCCTTTGTGAGACTCACTTTTTCTCGATGACCCCGTGGTGAACTCCAAACGCCCCTCGTTCGATATCTTCGATGTACTGCGGATACCGAACCGAGCCATTCAGTTGACGGGCCTGAACTCCGTCTTTACACTTCTCTATGCCAGATTCGCACCCCTTTTTCCATGTCCTTAAGAAAGAGAGAACGTGCCAGATCATCGTGAATCGGGTGAGAACGGAACCGCTGAGTCTGGCCTCGTGTCCAAACTGCAAGGATCTAAACTCTGCTCCATATTGTCGAACACAAACCCCACGAAGTAGACGTCCGGCTACTACATAACAGACGACCCGGAACATAAGACTCGCTCATGCAACATGCGAAAAGGAGGACCCTTTTGAGAGAGACTTCTGCCGGGCAATCTGAGAAGCCCCACGAACAGCTTACAACTATCGTGCACAAGCTCACCTTTTTCAGCACGACGGTGACCGATGTAAACGCCAGCAAGTCCCAGGGGATCTCGTCCAGCGCAAACAATCGGACGTCGAGCGACTCTGGTCCTGGCTTGAAGTCCGCCTTCTCCAGCTCGCCCCGGAATATTATGTAGCTCTGCTCTGCGTGGAAAGATTGCCGGTTTCAGGAGCAAAGAGAATCTCAGAAAACCGTCTCGAACCTAGCCAAAATGACAAGAAGATGCTCTACGAAAGGGGCCGATCATGCTGGACTATCGATCCTGATGTTCTTGCAGGGCTTCAGTTTTCCACGCCAGCACACTTCGGAAAGTTGTTGTTGACAACTTGTCTACTGATTGCAAATGCTTGGACACAAGGACGATTCTGTTGCCACAGTCTCGAGACATTTGGCAGTCAACGGCGCTGCGACGTGGGTCACACCCACCTGTCCTATCAGGGGAATGTCGAGATGCGCATATGGCGCCACAATGTGAACAATTGTCAGCGCTTCTTCCTGCGTTTCCCTAGCGGCGCCCTCTGCTGCCGACTCTCCCAACTCCATGAAACCCGCGGGGAGGGTCCAGAGGCCCAACGAAGGTTTGATGGCGCGCTTGCACAAGAGGACCTTGTTGTCGTAGCTCGCAACACATCCTACCACCTGCAAGGGCCACAGATACTAATTTCTTTACAGAAAGTTGACAGACAATTGCGGGCCATCCTTTCTTCAGTAACAATGGGAGTTAGCAGGCTCGTTGTAGATCGAACTTGCAGAGAAGAGTTCGCTATCTTACATTGAAACGCAGAAGAGCATGATTGGCAGGAGCCAGGGCAACATTCAAAGCAGGGACATCGCGGCACGAAGCAGGTAAAAGGAACGCCTGCTGTTTTATCTAGAGGAAGAGCTTTCCAGGGAGACGAAATGCATAGAATTGAAGCGGCAGACTCAGAATGCTGCAAAAGAAGATCTCAACTACTTAGCCTGCCAAATCTGGACCACTGTTCCATTATAAATGATTTGCCCCGCAATTCCTGCTTTTCACCACTTGACTCTCTTGAGTACCAGTTTACCGTTCAGGATGAGTGGTCGCTTGACGTAAGTGCAATAAGTGACACCACCATCAACATCTCTCCTCCTTTGAATCTCTTCATCGTCGAGCAATAATGATCGAGCGAAGAAATAAATTTTCCGGTGACGTTATTGTCTGGTGCTTCCGAAACTCACCATCTTGGGATTGACATAGTGGACCTTGTGGCACTGGGTACAGACTGCTCTCTCTTCAACCTCCCCTTCAGGAACCTGCTTTGAAACTTGTCCTCCACATGATGGACAGAAGTTGATGGGGGTGGAGTATACCTGGACAGAGGATTAAGCTTCACTGCTAAGAATGCATACGTTTTTTAGTGCCGTATCGTCTATGAGTGGTCTAATCTGCATTCCACACAAGTTTGTGGCTTTAATTATCCAAATTTGCACCAGAGTGGACTCAATTGTCCATCCACAGCTTGCAATTGATTCAAATCATGAGACCGCTCCAAAGATCTCTTCTATCGACCTACCTTTGGTTTTGTGGTGCTTTCCCCATTCCCCCCTGAGGCTGCCATGTGCACTCCGGCCCTCCCAGCTACATGTAAATCCTTCTTTCCTTTCGTTCTTTCTAAATAACAAGTAGGTAGACTTGTGCTCAGAGACAGCAGTGGCGGAAGCAAAACCTTCTTCCAACTTGCTTGTTGCCTTTTACCAAGAATGGACGTTTCAAGCAGATCCCACGGAGGCCAAGACGTGGCTGCAGAATGAAGTCGTCTGCCTGATTGAGCCAAAGGCATAGGAACGGGACCATTAGTGACCCGTTCCACCAGAGTGGCCGCCATGCAGGACCAGCACGGGGACCTGAGAGCTTGCGCGAGCGGCCTAGATAACATCTGTTGGAGACCTGTACGGACCTGGTTGAACATTCAAGCTCAGAGAGGAAGGTCCTTGGCCGCCATGTTCGCAATGCTGCTGAATGCTGCTGACAATCTGCCTGCATGAGGCGCCCCCTTCCCATTTGCCCAGAGCTCTGCATGCAACCGCTGAAGCCATGGCCCCCTTTTGCCAAATTGGCATTAGGGTTTGGGTTTTGACAGGGTTCGTATGTGGGTTGATACTTTTGCTCGCACGCAGACACAGCTTCGCAGAGCCGAGTTATGAGTTTCGGGTTGCCATTGAAAGCGGTTAGACCTGTGGTAAAAGTGCCGGGTTCAGTGTTTTGCAGTTTTATAGGGAATTTAGGGTTTTTCCTTTTTCCTTTGGGGGGAAGAAAGTGGCAGAAAGGCTCTGCATTCTCATTTGAATCTTCCCATATTGTGCTGCAATGGCGGTCCCAAGCAATCCTACCGCCTCCCTCGCAGCTCAGGTAGAGCATATAGAGAAGCAGCTGGAGAAGCTGCAAGCGAGAGTGCAAATTGCCGAAGGGAAGCTCAATGCAGGCCAATACGAGATTGAAAACAAGGTGAGAATACACAAGTGCAGATTAGAAGCTGGTCAGATTGTTCGTCGGAAGCAGTGCAGAATTTGCAGGTTGAACTGCAATCTTGAGCATCACCAACTCAAGATCTTTGCTGATCAGCCAGCATGGATGCTCTGTTTGCCTCCTTACCCTCTGACCAAAATGAAAAGTTCAGTGGTTTGCATGGTGGCAGGTTTTGAAGTAATGTGCTTGCGCCAGCTCGAAGGCTTCAGCATTGTTGTGCAATGTTTCATATCCACCACCGTTTGCACAATGCAATCGGTACAGCAGACAGCAGGCAATCGAGTGCCACAACCTTTCCATCTTATATGTACGTAGTGAACTAGCTGCGTCCTTTCTAGATCTGCTTCTTATCGGACAGCATGACATTCGGTCAACCCCCCATTCCTTCTCATACTCTGATTGTACAGCGCGCGTACAACGCACGAGCGGTCACAGAAACGCAAAAGCTACAAGAAGAGATAGAGGCTAATGGGGTGAAAGACGCAGTAGAACAGCTGCTTCCTTTGGTCAGGCGCAAGGCCAGCCTTGCAGCAGAAGAGAAAGCGTTTAAGGCTTCCTGCAAAGCAAAGAGGGTGCAATTGGAGCATGAGATTGAGGACCTGAAAGTGAACCCCCCAGAGCCAGAGGCGGACAGCCGCAGTCAGGAACTAGAGGCGGCTTGGAAAGCTGCTGTTGCAGAAAGAGACGAACTGAAAAAGGTAAGTGTCTGAACAGCAATCAACGGTTGCGAGTCAAGAGGTGGCTTGATGGAAGCGGAGCGCTGCCTACTAACCAGTTTCAATGGCTCAGAAAAGAGTGGGCAGACATTTGATCTTAGGGCTTCATGTGTGAGTGAAGAGACTCTATTTTGATGAAACAAAGCTGCCGCCTGGGTTCAACGTTTGCAGTACGACTGAGTCAGACTCTGGTTTCCAGCATTGGGTTCCAGCATCTCAGAACAAGTGGGAGCGGGTTTTACTTCTTGAGCTCGGTGCAAGGTATCAGCGAGCCATCGTTTTATACAACTTGCGCTCAGCTTTCTAAGATGGCTTTTGTCGTCTGCTTTTCACCTTTCGGGTTTGCTTCTTGGCCGTGTCTTGACTTGTTTTTGTGGTGTTTGAAGGAACTTGGCAAGAAGCTGCGGGGCATCTTGCTCCTTGAGCGGAAGTTGGACGAGATTCCGTCAGGTTTGGAGCTGATGCAGTACGAGAAGCGCTTCGTGGAGCTATACGAACAGGAACAGGTATGTTTATCGAAGTTCAAGCTGTCAATTATTCAGGATCTCACCAAGCCACAGCTTTCATGAAGTTCTCGTCCCGGCGTGGATATTGGTCACCTAGAAAAGTCGAGGCCGTTCTCTTGAGGAAACTGCAGTCTTCCGACTTAAGGAGACTGTCGCTGATCCTCTTAGCTATGGTTTCTGATACTGACAAACTGAGCAGTCTCAGTCTGGGTTGAACAATCTGTATGCCTATCCTTTTGACTTGGACGTCAAAGTTGAGGAAAGAAACATGTCAAACCATTCCGTGACAGGCCTTTGAAAGAATTCTGATACTACATGCTCCAAACCCCGTTGCATCAAAACTATCTGAAACGGCCCTCTCGCCTGTGCCACGGATTGACTGCCGTTTGATTTGACTGCAGTCCCCTTCTTTCTTGCACTCTTTGAGAGGGAACTTCAAGTTTTCAAGAAGCTGATCTTAAGCTGCTACATTTTGCGTATGCCTTCAGGGAAAGCTCCAGGAGACACGGCGCTTTTACAACACGTACAATTCGCTCACGGACGTCGGCAAGTTCACGCAAAAAGAGACGTCTCTACTGAACTCCATAGAAGGCCAGGTATGGAAGCTCCGGTCCCTCCGACCGTCTCTCTGACCGCAATACCTGAGGGTATTGTCCTTCAATACTCTCGCAGCTGTTGTAAGGATGTTGGATCAATCCCGTTAGCGTAAACTTCCATCAAATCTTACTTGTAGTGAACATCTTGATTGGGCGATAGACATGGGCAGGGACAAAATCTCACGTGTCTCCAGGTCTGTCCCGAGTTTCGCAGCTTAACGTACTAGATCATCACTGGGCCTTCACAGTGCCTGAGCTCAGTCTTCAAGTGGCATCAAGTTGCGAATACGATACAGAGCAGATGCAAAGTCCAAGAATATAACTGGGTCACTTCGGTCATTGAAATCGTCCTTATCGTTCTCGGTCACTCCAGTTTGATCAGGCCATCTCCTTCCCTGCGGGGCGCACCAAGCTCGTCGAGTCAATGGAGGGGATTGCGGCGAGCGTGAAGCAGGCAAGGGTTCCGCTGCTCACATCTGTTCAATGTTGCGTTCAGACTGACGTATGAAATCCGTCCCTGATTGGTGTTTGCGGCCCTGACGGGATATCTCGTTCACCGCTATCTTTTAGCTGTGCCAGAGGTGCTTTTGTCGGCCACGTCCAATCCAGGGCCTTTGTACGGAGACTGTTTTGGTGGTCAGCTTCGAATCCTACATCAAACCGCAGTTTCGCCCCCTTTTCAACGAACAAAAGGTCAGGTAGAAAGTAAGGCTAACCAAGGGGCGGGGGAGTCGTCCCGAGGCAGCTTATCACCAAACGCCATCCCCTCACGATCGTAAACCTTTGTAACGATTGACGTTTCTTAGTGATACTTGGCGCAGACGCTTTCCAAGGCGACTCAGAGGCTGGACGAGGACCGGCGGTCGTTGACGGCGCTGCAGGCGCAGCACGCGCAGCTGCTGGACGCAGAGAGACTGTACCACACACGCGTCAGAGAGTTTCAGGTGAGCCGCAGTTCCGCTTCAGTCGTATCTCTCGTATCTGGACAGTCTGGGGAATATCAGACTTTGTGTCGAACCTGGTACTGGTCACCAGAAACCAACGCGGGTTTCTCGACGCTATTAGGGCCGTTCGTTTTGTTATGTGTTGGGCCGTCCGGAGGTTTACTGGTTGGGAAGGGTTGTCGTTGATTGGTACCAGGTTTGACGCAAAGCGCGAACGTGTTGTCCATTGGCGTAAGCCTGTTTACCTGGGTTGGCTTTCCGACTTTCGGGCATCAAACGTGCATCTCAGACCCTCCTGATCGAAACGGTCTGGCCAGATCAGGGGTAAAGCTTGGTGTCATCTGTGACAGTCAAACCATTTTCTAAACCATGTTCTGTGATTGTCGCAGGTTGCTTGTGACCGGAACGAAGAACTAAAGAAACAGGTAACCACGAGGCCTGAACAAGTAACGTAATCAGAGGGGCAAACAACCTTGCATCGCTGCTGTTGAGAAGGTTTCGAAGAGGGTCGCAATGGTACCACATGATCGTCGTACAATTCAATTGCGGAAGGGCTTTATCCCAACCAGCTCTCTCCGACTTGGCCCCCCATGGATAATGGCTGGCAAACGTAAACTGCATGCGTGCCAATCGTTGAATGTCTTTGTCGCGCACCAGACAACAGATCAATTTGTCGCAACACGCAGTGCGCCCATGAGTCGGCGGCCGATTCCAATCATGATGCAGGTCGTACTAATAGCTAGCTGGAACGATCCGGCGAAGGCTCGATTGGTGAAAGGATCAGCCTTAGGAAATTTAACTTCTGGGGTTATGCCTCGCGCGGTCCCATGTGCATTGCATGAAAGAATGAATGATAGTATGGTGTCATGCGTGATATGTATCCTTCTTAATTATTCTACACGCTGCAAGGCCATATATGCTGCACTAATTGCATATTGGCAGTGGGGCAACTTGAAAGGTTGTATACCTTGCAATTTCTCAGGAAGTATGTTAATATTTAAACCGGCCACAAAGCTTGGCCGAGACAGCTAAGCATATGTTCTATCGACCTTCTCAGATTCACGGCAGTTGCCTACCCATAAAACATCACCAAATCGTTTTCAGTGCATGCGTCAAACAGCTATCTTTTGCAACGTGTACCCAGTATTACTGGACCGCTGGTTGCGATGCCTGTGGTGACTGTCGCCAGAGTCATGCTGGACCGCCGGATACCCGGCTGGGGGCGGGAACTCTTCAACGGGCATGGCGAAGGGCTTTAGCATCACCTCCAGCTGCTCGAGGCTCAGATAAGTGCCCACGTTTTGGAGGGGCTCCCGGGGAAGGATCGGGAGAACATGGTCGCGGCCCCGAGGGGTCACCTGCGCGGCAGGTGAAGACTTGGATTGAAAAGTTGATATAGTGAACGAAGGAAAGAATCCGGCGAAAGAAAGACTTTGCTCGAGCCGTTTCAAATGACGCACCTGAAGTGCTTGACAAGTCCTGACTATCTGGCTTCACGAGCAAAAACTGATGAGCCGGTTTTGGACCGCTGCGAATAGGCAGAGACTAATGCACACAATTGGGTCCAGTGTGTGCTCGCCTACCGCTAAAACATTGATTTACATGGATCCGCATAGACTGCATGCGGAAACCTTAGAGGGGCAAGCGCTGCAACTGTGGCGCTGCAACTGTGTCCGTGCTCACCTCCAGAGGGCTCAGTGCGGCTCCGCTGCTGTACTGCAGATCGACTCGGAACCGCTTCGTATCGTTGATCGGCACCTGTCGAAGGCAAAAGCTCGTATCGGCGGGTTCTTGAGCGGCAAAGATGTCGAGCCAAAGACCTTACACGAGATAGTCTATGCTGCTGCTCTCTTACTGAGCTGTCTGCCACTGTCAAAGTTCTGGAACTTTCTCAACCGGTAAGAATGAAAGCCTATTCATTTGAGTACACAGCACAACAAACAGCCTCCCAGGTGAGATCTCATCACCCATACCATGCGTGACTACGAAGTTTTGGCAGGTAATAGAAGATGCATAACAGCAGCTTTTCAGTGCTTTTTACTGAAAAGGTGGGCCGAACGAAGCGGTGGGGGAACCTGAGTGCAAAGACCCGCAATCTGCAAACTCAATATGCCTTACCTCCGTGTTTTCATAGAGCCGCAGCACAATGTGCGTCAAGTAGTCCAGCTCCTTCGTCTCGTATAACCTATGCAGCGCCTCATCTGAGATGAGCGGCTCCTGCCCCGCCAGCTTCTCGTCCAGGTGGCAGTAGCGCAGCACATTGATCAGCGAGTGGATGTGAGACTCCGACGTGAAGTAGAGCCGCGTGCGCACGTGCCGCTGCGGGGTCTTCACGTTGGCGTACCTGGAAGTGACACGTGGCAGCGGGTCAGGAAGCGTGCAGGGACCAAGTAAATAGGGATTTTCGGAAGGCGTCAGTTTCGGGGCCTTAGTGAAGATTGAGGAAAAAAAGACGGATGGAACGGAGGGACAATATACTTGATGCGGTGGGCTCATTCGGTTGACAACCACAGAAGGAAAAGCGGAGCGCTAAAGTCTCAACACTTGTACGGTTCTGTAATTCTCAAATGCGGAGCGCCACGGTTGCGAGACAAAGGCTTTTCTTAGAACTGACAGAACATGGAACGGGAAGAATAGGTTGGACGCTCTCAAAAATGCAGGCGGAGTCTGGTCTGCTTCCGCCAAGGCTAATCCTGATTGATTGGACGCGTCTCTTTGCAGCACAGTTCCAGAGAGCAGGCAAGCAAAGTAGGGAAAGGCTTGCAAGCGCTCACTTGGGGTTCAGTCGGTACGACGCCTCCTCTGCGCGCCCCTCGCTCTTTGCCGACGGGCTGTCCGGCTCGTCGTCCAGCTTCTCCACCCGGTCGCTAACCCGGTCGCTAACCCTCTCGCTAACCCGCCGGTTATCCCCCACCTCCAACCTCCCCAAGTTCATTGCCACCAATTCTGCCTCGGTAGGCGGCCCTGAGGCGCTCTCCCCGACCATAATGCTCGGCGTACTCGACCGGGGGGTTCCCGGAGCCTCCGCTTGGCCCGGGGGGATCCCCCCGGGGACTTCCACCGGCAACGGCGCTTTCCCGGGCGCTTTCACGGGCGACGGCGCGGCCAGGGGGATCCCCCCGGCCACTTCCAGGGGCGACGGCGCGCCCGGGAGGCTCGCCCCGGCGGCCGCCGAGCTGGACTCGCTGGGCGCGAGGCTGACCATGCTTGCTGACGTGTCGGCGTTCCCGAGGCGCGCGGTAGAGGCCTCGGAGGTTGCAAGAGACGAGAGTTTGGCGGTGCTGCTGACGGGGCGCCAGGGCGCCTTGTTGGCGGGCTTCCAGTGGCCGCTCGGTTCGCTGGTCAGCTTCGCGACGCTCAGGGTCTCCTCCCGCGTGTTCCAGAAGTCGATCAGAATCTTGCCCACCAGCCGCCGGCAGATCTGCAGGCGAGTGGGAACAGAGGTGAGTCTGCGCGCTTGCCCTTCGCCTCCCCTCTCTTTTCTGTCTACTTTTTTTGCCTCAAACCCACCTAATGTTTGTTGGGAAATTGCCGTCGGGGCGAGAGAAAAAGCGGCCCTGGAATCCTGAACCCATATCGAATTCCCCCAAAAACCAATACTTGAATGAGCCAGCCGCGAGAGCCTGATTCATCTTTTTGCACTCATCAACAAGGAAATTCCCCGTGCCACTGAGACAAAGGCTCAACGTAACCACTTCCGACCAGCTTGTCTTACTGCCGTTCAACTGCATTTCAGAGCTTTCATCTCTCTGGTAACAGCTTGACTGCTTTGAGAGGAAGGGAAAGCCCACCTTGGATCCAATTCGGAGCTTATGCACGGGGTTGATGCCGTATTCGTTGGGGATGACGCCGTCCGCGAGCGCCTTGGCGACCGAGAAAATCTCGTCCAGGCCAACCAGGTTTAGGTGCGGGTTGTGCAGCAGATCGTACCTGGAGGAGTGGAGACAGGCAGTTGGGATTACGAAGAGCTTACGATGAGTTGAGAGTGGTCGAGCGAAGAAGCGTCTTATGTTCAGGTAGACTGGGATTATAGTTGAGATGAGGGCGAATCGCGCCAGGGGGCAGCAAGAGGGCCGTATTGCAGTCGAGAGAACAAAGTAGGAAGAAGAGGGGGACGATGCGAAGGTTAAGGTGCGGGTTACGAAGCAGGTCGTCCCTAGAGAAAGTGTGACGGCAAAAAGATAGCGAAATAGAAAGGACAAGAGAACAGGGGGAAAGGAATTATCCACCAGCGAGTTCTATGGAGTGAACACAGAAATGCAGGAGGAACGATACGATGAACGGGGATGGAAATGAGCAGGCACATATTGAATTACGGAGCAAACGACAAGCGGCAGCGGGGAGAACCAAGGAACGGAAAAGGAAAAAAAATGAACTGGGCGACGTGTCCACAACTTCTGCGGTTGCGATAAAATAAGCACAGTGGGACCGATGCTTGCACCTCGGGCAGTGCGTTACAGAGCTGTTCTCGGCAAGATTGGCAAAGACCAAGATACTTCACAAAACTTGAGAAGCAAAGGAACCGAAATGAGAAAGGCAGAACCTCGCACACTGTCGACAGCCAGGAATCCCGTTGTTTAAACCCTTTTTAGCGGCTCAGATTCATGAAAACTCAGGGCTTCGGAGTTACTCACTTGGCACAGTCGTAGATGTCCGGGATCTTGCTGATGTCGTACTTGTTCTTGCGCTCGTTGTACATGTCCCGCTCTAGTTTCTTCCAGCGCGCGAACATGAGCAGGAAATTTTCGGACCCGCACGGCAGCCCCGCTTCCACTCGGTCCTGGTCCAGATCGGCCTTCCCTAGGGCACGTGCCTCCAAGCTGACGTAACACGCTGCGTCTTCGCTGCCGCTCGTCGAACCGGCTGCGTAGTCCTCTTCTTTGCAGAGCTCTTTTATCTGGGCGGTCAGGAGCTTGGTCAGTTGCACCTGGAAAAGGAAGAGCGGCCTGATGAGCGTCGTCCAGATTGGAAACAATCCGGTTTGACTGTGTGTAATAGACCTTGTCTTAGTCAAAAATCAAGGGACGTCCGCTCATTAGCTAGCTGGGCTCCACTTCCCTCGATTGACGCTTTCTGAGAGACCACCGGCGCGGGATGGTTAGACGCACCTTCAAGCCAGATGTATATTGCTCGGATCAAAACGCACCCTCTGACTGATTCGAAGCTTTTCAATCAACCGAAGCCCGAAAACGCAATTCGAAAATGGACTGCACACATAAGACGTCGATCCTGAGTGCCGCTTCACCTCTCTCTGCTTTAACCTTAAATCGCTCAGGCCAAGTGTCTCTACTTCATGGAGACCACTTGGTTCCCTCACTGGGCGCTGGAGCAGTTACAGCAGGTTATTTGAAAACCCCGCCGTTGACGAACCAGTTGAAGCCACGTGTCTCGATAATGAAGAGCCCACATGTCCTGATCACCAGGCGCTGCAGCAGACGCAGCGGGTTCTCGGGATCCCCTGCCGTCGACCAACCAATTGAATCCACGTGATTCAAATCTCAAAAACCCACGTATTCCCGACTCACCAGGCGCTGCAGCAGCCGCAACGGGTTCTCGGGGATCCCCCCGCCGTCGACCATCCAGGGCGAGGCCGGTTCCTCCGGCTTCTCGGGCCCCCGATTGTTGCTGTACGCCTCGAACAGAAACTTCTTGCTCGTCTCCATCGCCTTGTCCGCGCCGGGATCTACGATGTCCAGCATTGCCGCGTCGCGACTTACGAGACTTACCTGGAAACGGGAGAATGTGTTTCAGAGTTATGGCGTGTTAAGACCTACTGTAGGGTTTGTACAGTTTTGCTGTATGCCTCAAGCTTCTTGCTCGTATCTACACTTTGGATTGCATCGGGGTCCAAGATGCCTGACATTGCAGCGTCACGACCAACTAAGCTCACCTGGGCAAACGAAAGCGGTTCAATGTCGTGGCTTCAGAATTTTCGAGGTATTAGGGTCTGTGCTGAGCGCCTAACAGATAAATTGTGCTCGTCTCCATCTTCGTGTCTGCGCATGAGTCTACAATGTCCAGTATGACAGCGTCGTAGCTCACTAAGCTCACCCTGGAGAATTTAGGGTTGGATACCTTTTCGAGCTTTCCGGACTCTTAAGGACGTCTCGGCAAGCACTTTTTTGGGTCTTGCACGTCGGGTCGAGGACAAGGTCCTAGATCGTGGCTCGCAGGCACAAGAGTCTAACTTCAGCGTCCAGAAAGACATTGCATCTTGCTGCTGCAGATGAAAGGAAACCCCTGAAAGATCGTTTGACACCCGCGATCTGCCGCCGTAACCCTCGGCGGCTATTTCAAAACCTTTCGCTGCCCCCGTCTTTCAAAAGCCCCGGCAACCTTTGCAGAGCCGTCGCACTGCATCTCTACACTGCAGCAGCCTACACCAGCCGCCACGTGTCTCACCAGGATTGGCGTGAGCTGCCCCTCCAGGTCCAGCAGCCCCTTGGTGAATGCAGCTGCGGACATTTGGACGCGACCCTCGTCCGACGTATAAATCTTGAGGTCGTGACGGTACGTACTGTGTAGCCGCAGCAGTCCGGTCCCCTCGCCTGTGAGAAGAAACGATGGGATGTGTAAATAACGGCCTTGGATCCGCTCCGTTGGGGTGTGCTAGAATGATGCACGAAAACTTCGTCAAATCTGCTCGCTTCACCAGCTTACGTCAATCACCAGAAGTCGTGTCATCTGATGACATATCCTCAGCCATCTGACGGCACCGCATTCATAAAAGGGATCAGGCAGCCGGATCTGGCGGCATCTTGGATGTCAAAATCTACCGTGCTATCTTTGAAGAAAACCAGAGCCCTCCGTGTCTCTCCGATTCCTGGGCTCAACAAACCTACCTTCGACCTTCACTACTTTCCCTTTTCCCCAATTCGCCCTACCTCTGACATGCCCGATATCGACATGGAGTGACAGAGAAGAGTAGATAAAGGACAGCAACCCCTTGCTAGAGAGAAATATTCCCCGGCCCGACGGAGATAAACGAAAGCTCAAAAGCGCCAAAAGTGTCAAAGCAACAGCAAAAGCAACAGCAGCTCACCCGGGTACATGTTGTTTCGGAAGTCCTTCCCCAGGCTTTCGGCCTGCTGCCGCCCCGCGTGCGTGAGCACTCCCCCGTACTTCAAAATCAGCAGCGCTTCCGTGACCCGCTCCACCGTCTCCCCCTTGTCGTTCACCTCCGTCGCCCACTTCAGCGGCTTCAACTGGACCTTGCGGTAGATCCCCGAGAAGTGGCCCCCCTGAAGAGGAAATGTGACTTTCTTTGGGTTAATATCATTGAGAGCGTCGCTTCTCTATTATAGCATATAGCTACAGTGGCCCCCTGGAAGAAGAGCGTGTTTGTTTGGGGTGACGTTAAAGGGCTACTTTTCGTCTCGAGTTTGGGAAAGCTGCGGCGCCCTTCAGAGACAGAGCGCACGGAAGAGGGTTGGCTGCACTCAGCACTCAAGCGGTACTGCGACCGGCGTCGAGCCGGTTCCAAGTACAAGAGCTAAGGCACGGGTTTGCCAACGGTCCAATAAACCCAAGAATGACACCAGGAATCTTCTGATGAAGCCGCAGGCACACGGAGAGGAAGTTCGAAGGCCCTCAAGCGCTCCCGCGATCGTTCTGAGGTGATTGTCTGTACAAAAAGTTATCAAAACTCGGATCCAAAAAGCAAGGGCCTGAGATAAGAGACATAAGAGAACCGGGGGACGATCCACGCACCTCTTCCAGGACCGCCTTGACGTGGCGCAGCTTCTCGGCGTGCTCGATGTCCTCCGCCTCGCTGTCACTCTCGCGCCCGGTGCGCATGCGCGGAATCAGTTGCCGGCACGCGTCCAGCAGGTCCTGCAGCTGCACCGCGCTCTTCAGCTTGGCCTGCAACCAAACGGGACGTAGTTAGAAGCGTCAAAAGAAAAGATACAAACTGCGTAGCTTTGAAAGAAGACCCAACATGCGGCCTACACGACCAACAGTCGGCCTAAACAAGTGAATCAACCATGAGGTGGTCGGCCCAACAGGACAGCAGGAGGTGTGTAAGTTCTGCGAGTAAGCAAGACAGTGAAACACTAAGTGTGTAAGTTTGACCGCCTAGAACTCCAGACCGTCCACTTTGCCCCCAATCGGACCGATCCTTTCACCGTTTTGAACTCCGTTTCTCCAGAACGACTTCGTAACATTCATATTTTGAAGGTTGACCATACATTGAAGCAGTCGTAGTGCGCCGGTGTTTCAGAGCGCAGGCTACCCGTCCCTCACCTCCTCCCGTGGCCGGTCCCCGTTGTACTTGAGCATCAGGTTCAGCAGCCGCTCGCTGTGGATCTTGAGCTTCACTTTCTGCTTGGGCGTCCGGTCCCCGTGCCGGATCACCGCAATCACGCACCGCAGCTCCTCCGTACGTCCGAACGTGCTCGGGCCGTAGCTTCCATGGCGCTCGATCGTGGGCGACGCGTTGCCTTTTGACTTCCACGGGAGGGTGGGCGGGAGGGAGATGTCTTGGAAAGGCGCGGCGGCGGCGATGAACATGCAGCGCAGGACGCACGCAGTGTCGTCGTAGTACCTGTACACGAGAGGGTTGAGAAGAGTTCCTGGGCGCGTGTCTATGAAACTGGTGTGAGCTGCGGCGGATCAGATGATGGAAAATAGGGCGTAAGGTGGATACATTCCAGAGAAGAGCACGTAAAAGCTCGCTCACTGTCCTCTGTTTTCGAGGACAGCTTTTGAGCAAAACAAGGACACTGGTCAATCTGACAGACCAGCAAACAATTATCTCTTTTTCGGCAACCTCTTGTGTCGGATCGGAGCTTGTCAGACCGTTGTCGGCCCTGACAGGGCTATGCGGGGTCAAAGGATGCGCAGCATTTTGAAAGGCCTTACCCCTCCTGAGTGCATACGAATGCGCGCAAGAGCTAGCTATTTGGTAAAAACGTAGGTCCGTCATACACCAACGGATCCGCAATACTAGTCATAGATGCTGAGCCAAGAAAGTAGCGATTGAAGCGTCAGCACTATTCGACAGGCAGTTCAGCGCCCACTACGCAGATGTTCGTCGACACCGTCGCTTGAGTTCGTCTTTTGAGAAGTTCCGCGCGCTTACTTGTACGAGTTCTTGACAAAGCTCCAGCCGTTGACGTCACAGACGTAAGAGCGGCCGTTCGAGCGGAGGAGGTCGAAGCCGCAGACTGCCTGCCCGAACATGGTGCACACGTCGTGGGCGATGCTCTTCTCCTCAGGGCTCAGCAACACCGGGAACCGAACCTGGAAAAATATGGGAGTTCGAGTTTACGGTGAAACTAGACTGCGGTACCTGACAGAGGAGGTAAGCACGCAGCCGTAATCCAGCTTCAAGTAGTATCCCTTGGCAGGCAAGAGAGATTGTCTGCAGTTCAAACCTATCAGCGTACATAGTGTCCAACGAAGACCGTAGCTTCGTCACAGATAAGAAACGAGTCCGTTGGCCCCCGTTCCAGCAACAAGTCCAGCCAACTCAAGACTGTCGAGTTGCTCTCGTGCTCCGAAGTGCAGAGCCAACGCATGCTCTCCACGAGTACCGAAGTAACCTATCAGCAACAATCACAATGTCACAGACACTTTCCCGGACGTTTTCAATATACATTTTGTTAATCTCGACAACCCACCTCCTTTCCGTCGCTGCTCCGCTGCACCACTCCATCGACCACTGGCGACTTGCGCGCCTCTGCGTGCGCATAATCCGGCCCGACGGTGTACACTTTGACGTCCGTACCGCCTGTCGGCATGAACTCCTCGTATAAATAGGACCCGTCGCGCCGCACCCGCCGAATCTCGGGGTGGAACTCGCTGGCCCGGTTGCCGACCTGGATGACGAGATCTTCGTTTTGATTTTCGGTTCAGATTTGTACTCATCCTAGTTTATGTGCGATCGTACGTCCCCTTTGCGGGAAGGGTAAAATGGGCGTGTGCAGGGCAGGTAGCCGCGGCCCTTCAAAAGCGACGACCCCGATACTCGAGCTTCGATGCAGCAGAACGATCTCTGAATCCAACGCGACAGGTACCCCTTATTGGTGGCCCGTGCCTTAGCATTGAAAGGATAAGGCTTGGATCTTTGCACGAAAGCGGGAAAAAACATCATGGCTTCTGCTTTGATTGCACAGAAGGCCCTCTTCTGCAACGAGCAGATTGGAAAATTTGCAGAAAAAGAAATTCAGGCGGATCTGTTCGAGCAGCCTCACGACCAAGGAAAACGGTGTACAATACAAGCAGCGGGTGTCTCTCAAAAGATTTCAGGCGATGTGCAGAGATTTAATCGAGTCTGTGATGATCTTTGCATTCTTCTAACTGCAATCGGTAAGGTAAGGGACCGAAACGGTATCACCTTTCGAAACAGCTCTTTCATCCCGCCCCCAGCCGTGCTAGGATAGTAGATCATGACGCTGTGATCGTCTCCTGCAAAATTAGACAAAGCAGCGTCAGAAAGCTTATGCATGATCCTCAAGTCTATTTCCTGCCAGTTCTAGATTCAGGATATGCAGGCCCAGCTCAACCACATCGACCCAGCCGATCATGCAAGCCGTTTCACATCACACCGGACTTGCTTTAGTAGACACAATCAGTTCACAAAGCTGAGAACAAACATGCCCGATGATTCGCGGAGGTGCCAAAATCACGAACGTTTCTGCAAGATAGCGAAGCTCGGGAAGAAAGCTTTCACCCACCATCAACAGGCTTCTCCACAAACGGCTTGTGTACTCGTTTGCCCTTCAGCTCGATCCAATCCTCGTCCTCAACAAACGACTCCACGTCCTCATTGGGCTGGTCCCGGTTAACAACGACGTAGTTCGGCACAGCAATTCCATACTCCTCCAGTTTGGCATATACCTGACGAGCAGCCACAGGGATAGTTAAGGAGGGCGTCTAATTTCAAGGTACACTCGTGCATCTGAGTTTTGATGAGTTATCTCATCTGACGGCCCAGATCTTACTAATGCCAACCAAGCTGGCCCCGATGGGTGGTACTTTCGCCTGAGGTAGGATCGGTCCTCCGACTTCTAGTAGTGTCAAGCTCTGCTCATGCAACGCCTAGTCAAATGAAGTCTGGACTTTATTTCAACATGCCTTCCGACAGACAGCTTATAGCAGCCACATATAGTAACCAAACAATGCTGCAAGCTTCACAGGACCCTTCCTGAAAGGTCACTCAGGCAGAACTTATTGCTTTGGCAAAGAAAGGTTCTTTCAATTGATAAGTTAGTTCTCTTTTGACCTGAGTGTTCTTCAACCAGTGAGAGGGCAAACCCCTGCCTTTGTCATTGGTGACAAAGGCACAGACTGTTCTGCCTAGCTAAACTTCGCAGCAGGTCGTTTGTGAAACCTTGGCAAGGTCTTCTTCTGAAAGCAAGCCAGCACATCATTTCCCATCAAGTCCTGCCTGTGTATGCAAGGAAACCCGCTCCGGTGTTTCAGCATAAAAACCGTTTGCGCCTCAATCTTCTTCCTGCTCACCTTCCTGCGATCGTGCAGGAGATACTGTGACTCCAACTCATTGACCAGGAATGGCTTCCGCAGCTTGGCATACTTGATGACCTTGTCGAGCGGATAGCCTTTTGAGTAGAAGGCAATCAAGCACTCCACTACAGGCCACTTCTCGATTGGCTGGTTCAGGATGGTGTCATCGCCAAACATACTGATGTCAAACTCCCCAAATGCTTTCAACCGATCCAAAATCTGCAGCATTTCACAGGGATCAATGTCGGTCAATTCATGGATCACAGAAAGCAGTGTTGCCATGTGGGGCAAAAAAATGCATTTTGCAAATGAGCATTGCCACAATTCTGATTGAAAGAGTGGAAGCTTTCTGCTCCTTGCACCATCAGAACTTTCAAAGCACACGATATTCAGCATCAAGGGTTTCTTCCCAGACGTTAAATGTAAGATGTGTAGATTTGCTTGTGTAACTGACCTGCGTCATTGGTGGTGAGAGAGCTTTCTTCTCCAGCACACAAATCCCAACGGTAATCTTCTTGTTGTTCTCCTCATCCTCGCTGTGGTGTCCATCCTTGGAAGTCTTCACATGCTTCAGACCTCGCCCCAGCTTCATTGCCGAGCGCTTGATCATGTCTATGAACTCCATCTTGCTCCTCAAAACTGGTCCCCCAGAACCAGCTACGCACTATTTTAACGCAGAAACCCGCACAGTAACCAAGGGGCCAACAAGGAGTGTTCGACCAGTCAGCTCACGACATTCTCTTCTCAGCAGATGAAGGGAAAGGGGGATATCAAGGAGAAGCACCATGAACAGCTCTAGGCGGCTCTAGCTACTACTACTAGGAGACGAGCTGCACAAGTCATGAGCGCCAGCTGAAGTTCTGCCTTCATGCAAGAGATCTGTTTAGAGTAAACCCTAAAACTTTGAAATTGCCTCTTCGTGCCTTGACCCTTGAGGATTGAACTCTTCTTGAGTCTCATGAGGAGTACGTGACGAGCTCCGGCTTTTACCTGACATCAGGCACAAGGCGGAGGAAGACGCACAAAAAGGATAGAGTTGATGTTTGCTGTTTGTTCTGAGAGCATCTAGTGCTCAGGTTTTTGTACAGCATCACTGCCTAAGTCGGGGGCTACTTTGCTGTGGCGCTGCAAAAGGGTTTGTCTAACCCTTGCAGATTGCCACCATGGCGGCTCGGTTGCGCGAACGGCTTCTTTATTCTTCCGCCCTCTCCAGAGCGAGGTCGATCCAGACCCTTCTTGCCGCTACTTTCTCTACCAAGGCTGGCAGCCCCGTCAACCTGTCTCCGTCTGTGGACGTCGCAAAGAGTGGTGCAACTTCTGTGACGCCTGCGTTGGCAGCTTTAAGAGAGAGGCTGGCGTCTGAGGGCCCCAGCCTTGGAGAGTTTGTTGGGGGTAGCTACCCCTTGGGATACTCTGTTGAGGCGGTCCAGCCAAAGGAGAAGAAAAGGAAACCAGATTGGATGAAGAGGGTGATCCCAGGGGGGGAGAACTACACCAGGATCAAGTCAAAGCTGAGGGACCTAAACCTGCACACGGTCTGTGAGGAGGCAAAGTGTCCAAACATCGGCGAGTGCTGGGGGGGCGGCGAGCATGGGACGGCGACCGCTACTATAATGCTCTTGGGGGACACGTGCACGCGGGGTTGCAGGTCTGGTCTTGCTCGTAACCCTGGCTAATTGGGGAACTGTTGTGCGGTTTCTATGTATTCATGTGGGGCTGGCGCCAATTGGTGCTGGAGAAATTCCTTGAACTTTCAGCAACTTGCACAAGTTTATAAGTCAGATGTTTTCAAAGGAGGACTAAACAAGACACGCGCTGGTTTGTAATGCTGACAGATAGATCCAGGATTTGTTTTCGTCTGTAGCCGCTCTGCCTTACAAGAGTGGGACGCTGTGCCGTGGCGACACTGACAAGACTCTGAAGAGAAGGCGGCAGCTTCAAGAATGTTAGAGTCAGGACTGCACCACTCTGTCAATCAGGATCAGAGTGCAATATTGCCTTAATTCTCACATGACTTCTGTTCACCGTAAGTCATTGCAAGTAGAATACAGAAGTCAGATCTTTTCTTTATCTGATAGGTTCTGTGCTGTAAAGACGTCCCGCACGCCCCCCCCGCCAGACCCAAACGAGCCAGAGAATGTCTCGAAAGCCATTGCAGAGTGGGGCCTGGACTATGTTGTTCTGACAAGCGTCGACCGCGATGACTTGTCGGACCATGGCAGCGCACACTTTGCAGAGACAATAACAAAGCTCAAGAGGCGAAAGCCTGGCATGTTGGTGGAGGCTCTCGGTGAGGCGCCAACTCACTTTTAGACTGAGCCACTCGTTGCACTTTTAGTATCTGTCCTGATACAGACTCCGATGTTTTTGTTATGCTCTCTGGTTGGCATCTGTGTTGCGTTTTTCAAGATTTCGACACCATGCCTTTCTATTCCCATTGAAAAGGTCTGAAACGCCAACTTTGCTGTCCTGGTCCGCCAGCTGACGAAGACTAAATGAATGGTTCCGACAGAACACAGTTCCTGTTCCGATACTAGGTGCTGTTTCGAAGGAAGCTTTTTGAAGGCAGCATCTGCTTCTACTGATCCTCAAGTCCCGGGCGACAGGGTCTGTTCTGATAACGATCTCGTCGTCCACAATAGAGATTTGATCCACAGATGTCCTCTTTGCTAGAACACCCTGCCTTTGACTCACAGGTTCTGCTTCTGATTGATTTCCTTGAACAGACTCTCTGTCTGATGTTCATTAAGACAGACTCCATGCACCATGCTCCAGTTATGCTACTTCTGAATAGAATGAGTCCATCTCTGGAGAGCTCGCTTCCGCCATTCAATTTGTTGTCAACGAAGTCCTTGATTTTCAATAATCGCTGCAGTTCACTCTACCCCTTAGTCGCCCTCAGTTCCGCAAGCCAATGTTCATTTCAGAAGTCTCCAATCTTCAACTCAATCTGTTGCAGTCGGCGACTTCCGTGGCGACCCTGAGTGTGTGCGCCACGTCGCCACGAGCGGCCTCGAAGTGTCTACTCACAACCCCGATCTTGTACATCCACTTGTATCCTGAGCACAACCCCCGTTTCTTCGGAAAAGCTCAAACTCCCACTTTCATCTTTTGCAGTCGGCGACTTCCGTGGGGACCCCGAGTGCGTGCGCCGTGTCGCGACCAGCGGCCTCGACGTGTTTGCCCACAACATCGAAACCGTGCGCGATCTCCAGAGCACGGTTCGCGACCGGCGGGCCAACTTCGAGCAGTCGCTCTCGGTGCTACGGCTAGCCAAGCAGTATGCGCCGCGGGGCACATTAACGAAGACGTCGATCATGCTGGGTTGCGGGGAGACGCCGGAACAGGTAACTTTGTTTCCTCAGTAGAGTTCTCTTTCAATTTAGCCTGGCACTGGGAACAGGTGTCCGAGCGTTCAGTCTGCTTGGTTGGTGTTTGGTTGGTGCCGTTTGTGTGTCGTTTTCTGTGCAGTTGTATAGCTCCTGACTTCGGATATCCGTTGCCTTTCGTGTACCGAGTGGTGGAAGCTTTCGCCTCAGGCCGTCAGAGGATCGCACCGTGGACGATTTGCTTTAGTAATTTTTAAGGGAAAGACGAAGCGGGAAGAAGCATAATCATCCGGTGAGCTCTCCTTTTTCATATGACAGTCACCATCAAAAGCGCACTACTACTGGAGCGACTTGCGACGATCTGCAATGTCCGTCATCAGACTTAGTTCCGTTTCCGTTCCGTTGCAGGTGGAGGCGGCGATGAGGGACGTCCGGGCAGCCGGCGTGGACGTCATGACCTTCGGACAATATATGCGGCCCACGAAGCGGCATATGCCGGTCTCGGAGTACGTCACTCCGGAGGGTTTCGAGACCTGGCGTAAGCTCGGCGAGGACATGGTGAGGTCATCCTTCGTGTCTTTTTCACTCGTTTCGATCTCTTGTTGGGTAGGAGTTGTATTGGTTTGTCTCAAGTTTGCTGCCGTGTGTAGTCGCTGGGTGATTCTGTGCTTGGTTCTCTTCCTAGTATTCAAGAAAGCTGCGTCATAGAACGAGCTCGCGACTTTTTTTCGCCTTGTAATTGGCGCTCGAGAGCAGGCGAACTGCATATATAGGCCGTGAAGGCTTGGGGTTGGCAGGACCGTATTCTGAACCTAAACGACTGAAAGCCTAAGTACCTCGTTGAGATTATGATTCTTTGCCTGCAGGGATTCCGTTACGTCGCTGCTGGCCCGCTCGTCCGTTCTTCGTACAAGGCAGGGGAGTTCTATGTGAAGTCGATGATTGAGAGCGACAGGGCTGCTGGTGACGAGGATATAGCTGTTGCATTGTGACACTAGTGAGCTCGTTATGTCTTCTATACGAAGTAAACGCAGTCATGACATCCTAAAGGTTATCTAGCGACCACGACAAGCCACAGTGGAGTCTGGCACTTGTGGAGCCGTGGTTATCTTACCCTTTTGATTGTTGGATGTGTGTTGGGCAGGTTGTCGCATACGGCGCTCTGTGGTGCTCGTCCCATGCGATATGATTCAATGATTATGTTATAGCAGGATGATGCATCTGAACTTAGCCCTTCACTTCGAGAGGATGAATGATGGGTGCCCACGACGGTCTCCTAGAGGCCCAGCTGCAGAATACATTGCCCCTGCTGCATATTAGCGGCAAATTAAGTATCAGCCTGTATCGTACAGGCTGAAAATCCTCCAGGGCTCGGGTGAGCCAGGTAGCTGGCCACAGCCGCACTGAGTTGCCGCGCGGCGCCCTGGCGCATGCGCAATGAAATTGTGCCAGAGAGAGCTCGCTGCGGCGGCCTGCATAATATGATATGGATTCCCCTTAACCCAAGAGCTAGCTAGATTTAGATGCATGAGGACTAACTTCCGATCGCCAAGCTACGATCATTGCAATCATATTACTGATGATAGCGGGATGATTAGTAGGCAAATAGCACTTAAGTGTGGTGACGTTAGCTACTAAGAATCTAGCTTAAGCAGACGATCCAATCGTCAATTTACCGTATGCTGCATGACAATCTGGCACGTCGCGTGAGCCAGCTTTGGTTTTAATAAACTTGAGTGATCGAGTCGAGTAGCTTCAGTATGTGGATATGTGCATCCCGACTAACCCAACCAATCACCTGTTGGACTAGCTCGCAAGTCTAAAGAAACCCTGGTCGGGTATGTTTAAAACCTGTGCACGCTCAGAGCTCTACTAGGCTAGAACGTTGTTGTCCTCCTGTCAATGACACTGCAGTTGGCAGCCGCAACAGCGTTCCTGTCTCAGATCGACAATTGCTCCATGGTGTCTCATTCATCTTAAGCTGCGATACTATCGCCAATGTTGCCCTGACTTTCATGTAGAACCAAATCGACTCATATCCTTGCGAAAGCATATACTATTTTAGAGTTTTACTTACATGCTTTCACATGCTTGCACCTACAAGCTGGCATGGTTTAGCCTTGATACACCGACACTGTCACCATGTCTTTAACATAAGCTACATACTCAAGGGTATGTTCATACCGAGTGGTGACAAACTCTGGGCCCTCGACATATTCCAAATAGTCCGGCGCCCCAGGTACTAAAACATTGTCAGCAACAACTACAGCGCCCTTCGCTAAGAAACTTTCCCGCATAAGAGTCTTTAGATCTTTCAAGTAGACAGCTTTGTGATGATCAATGAAAACCATGTCAAAAGTTGGTGATCGGTTCTTCAAGTCCTGTAGAAAATAGCAGTTTGATCAGTCCACAGGATTTTGGCATCGCCACCCTGATGCTTGGGCTTTGGTTTGACGATTCGCTTTCCTCAGTCCAGTAAGCCTTCCAGTACATAAGCTGCGCAATCTCACACAGCTCTCAGCGAGTCCAACCGGCAGCTCTCTTCGCCGCCAACCTTTGAAGCCTGATTTGCAGGTGTACCACAATGGTGGGGTAAAATTGGAAGCTGCCACAGAGCGGCTTATGTATCTTCTTACATCATGCGAAGAAGAGGCATATAACGTTTCCAGAAACGCAGATTACCCAGGTCCTCCCAGAATCATAAGAACAGTTCATAGCAGCATGATAATTTTGAAACAAGTAACGTTAGGAGAGAAGGGGGAGAGCGAAACTGACCTCAACAACGTCATCTAGGGTCCCCACGAGGTGTTCAATCCGGTTGCTCAGTCCCGCGTGAGCAATCACCTGTTTCGCAATGTCCACATTTGCTGCCGTTATGTCAATAGAGTATAGCTTGGCCCCCGGGGGCAACCGGGACGCGATCCTGATGGCTGAGTACCCAAGATATGTCCCCAGTTCGAGAACTGAAAGCGGCCGGTGCTTCTCAACTACCTCGTCTAATACCTTGCCCTTGGTGTCTCCAATGTTCATAAGCCACGCTTGCGACTGAGCAAAGTCGTCGATTGCAAACAATACGGACTCGGGGTTGTTGCCAGCTGTCGCCCTGACGTGAGCCAGCAAGGCACGCTCCCTGCTGTCGATTTGCCCCCTCGACTGATTGTTTTCGAAGAATTGGCTGAAGAAGAAGCGAGCCGCGCTGTACGTGTTTGGTGGAAGCGCATACAGGGCAGTACCAATGGCAATGGCCAGGACGCCCAGCAGAAACGAAACAAGGCGTGCCATTGGGCAACTTGTTCAATGCTTGGGCACTTCTAGTGCTAGGCCCGCTTTAAAGCCAACACCTTATCGACTTTCACTGAGCAATGTCATTGTCAACGCACCATAATGTGACCATGGCCTGGCATCGCCACTCCACTGCCAGCCTGCCTGCGGTGAAGGGGCGGTGAGTGAAGGCTGAAGCGTCCAATTTCTAGACTCAAGCTAGTGGACTGCTCGTTATTTGGACAAGAGGATTTTAGATTCATCGGACGGCTGACGTTCGATGAACTTTAAGCTCATTCGACAGCAAACGCAAGACCTCGCCCCTTTTTTTCGGGGCCTCTTCGGAGGAGCTTTGGAGGCGCTAGGGCGCCCTGAAGTTTTCTCGTACAGTTTTTGGGCGGCATTGTCCCCATACAGACATGCAACCGAAGAGAAAGCACCCATGGGCTCACCTCAGCAGCAGCCGTCGGTGGAGAACCTCGGAGAAATTCTAGAGCCTTGGGGAGCCAGCGTTTCGCAGTTCAACTGAGTCAACATTCCTGCAGGCCTGCACAGGGACCAGATTTTCGGACCGCTGATTCTGGCTTTCATTGGACGCAGTCAGCGTGCATTGCGGTCTAGCAGAAGGACGTCCGGCTGGGTGCCTCGACAGAATTTCTTTGACCTCGTGCATGGCGAGAACAAGGCCAGCTTCCTGAACACAATAGCCTGGGCAGCTGAGCTCTACTATCGCACTGCGGGAATCAGGGCCTCCGACTTCCAGTTCCTCTTCCAGCTGGTCAAGTTCCTCGAAGACTACGCAGGAGTCCCCAAAGAGGCCACGCAAGATGCCAGGATAGAGATTAATCTCAGGGAAAAGTGCAAGAGGGAGGACAGCACCTGGGCGCAGTTCAACCGCACCTGCAGAGAGCACAACAAGATTGGCTTCTTTCACAAGCGCAGGCCAGACCTCAGAGCCCAAGGGGTTCCGCCGGAAGACGAGGAAGACGTGCTAGAGACTGAGTGGGCGGAATTCGAAGCCCAACAGGCAGCAGTGCGCGCGCGCTTCGTGCGGACAGGAGAGCATATCCCGGATCCGGTCTCCCCGCCTGGAGTGTCAGTTTAGGAAAAGGCTTACGCTCACGCCGTCGCGATTGGACTGCTGGCAGGGCAAGGTCGAAACTGGCTGGTCAGGTCCCAACTCTCTCAGTCTGGCTTCCCCAATAACTTTACGGACGAAGAGTTCTTTCGGCTGGCTGCTCAGGAGATCTTGGACACAAGTGCGCGCGCGAACGACTCGATCCAGATCGTCGTCCCAAAAGTCAGTGTCCTGTCAAGGGCAGAGAAGGCGGCCGTCAGATTGGTGAGGGATAGAGTTCTGAGCGGCAGGGAAATCTCCTGGCACGAGTTCGAGAGCAGGCAGCCTGCGTCGCGGTATCCTAACCGCCTCTCAAAGCCTCAGATCCTCGCCCGCGGCAGCGAAGCTCCCGTCGACGCAAGTTCCTGACCAGGAGATGACAGAGTGCGAGACGGACGACGAATCCGTCTATTTCTCCGCTTCAGAATAGTGAGCCATGTCGGGGTTTGGGGGCCAGGAAGGAGCGGAACGGCGGATTCTAGAGGAGTTAGTTAGGAAGGCGGGTCCGGAAAACCTAATTGGGCTGCGACTTTACGGAACGCTTACTCTTGATGGAAGCAGGCTGTACGAAGTCCGGAGTTACGATCAGGAGTCGCAAAGGTTTCAAGTTAGAGACGTTCTTTCGGGGCGTGAGCCGACTGCAACGGGCTTTCTTCTCACGGAGTTTGAGATCGGGCTTGCAACGAGGAATCCAGATGACCCAATCCTGCAGCTGCTGGAGAACCACGGTTTACCGACGACGAGATTCGTGAGAAGGGGGCCGCCGGAAAATGCGGGACAACAGCAAAGTCGTCCGGAAGATCGTCAGAAGTCAGCCGGAAGGGATGGCGCGTCCGAAAGAGGCGACGGACGGGAAGCAGAGCGGAGAGATAACCCACCGCCGAGGTTTTCCGCGCCAGCTGTAGACGATCAGGGAGAACGGTCTGCTTTCATTCGAAAGTCAGAACTTAGCAGGCGGGAGTTTGAAGGCAGATCACCGGACAGAGAGCGCGCGGGAAGTTCGCGTCCTCGGGAGCGCGCGCCGAGTCCCCGGGGAAGCCGTCGCAGGGAGAGGCGAGCGCGCAGTCCCTCCTACTCTTCCTCCTCGTCGGACTCCCCGGTAGGGACCCGGAACAGGCGCCGCAGACCGGGCGCGAAGTAAGCGGAAGAAGACGCCCCGCAGGCATTACGACACGTCTAGCGATTCAGCCAGTTCGGACGCCTGGGAGAAGTCGATCATTGTCCCGACGCGCGCTGGTGGCCCACGTGGAAGACCTGATGCGGGACAGAAGAGCGAGCGGAATCCAAGCGGAACTGCGAAGGTTCCAAGCGGCGATCCCGCCGGAGAAGAGGGACCTCAACGCGCAGTTCGACATGGCGGCAACGATTCAGTCGGCCCCAAGCACGTGGGGTCCGAGTCTCGCGCTGGCCATCTGCCTCGGAACGGTGCTCAAAGCCATCAACATGAGCCTGACGTTCCTGGCAGACGCGATTTTCACCTTCGCGCGCCAAAAGTGCGAGGATGCGGGCCGAGACCTGACAGAGAAGAAGCAAGCCCGGATCGACTCGGAGATCTGGGAGTTCTATCGCAAGCAGCGGGGAGAAGGCCCGAGAAGATGATGGCGAAAAGTGGAAGCGGAGCGACCGGGCAGAACCGGAACAGGTAAGTAGCCAAGATTCGGGTGACGTCATTCTGTGATACCTTTTCCACGGCTTTGAAAGCTGCCGTCCTGAGCCACTCTTGTAAGAAAAGCGCTCCATGTTTCTGTTGTTGAATCATGCAACATCCAGCATCTCCGCGCCTCGGAGCGGACTCCTAACTTCGAGGGTGCGCCTCGAAATTCGAGTTGCCCGAATGCGGGCGTGACGTCAGCAGGCAGAATGCTGCCGCATCAACCTGGAAAAGCTGGCAGAATGTTGCCGAGCTTCCTTTTTCCGTGAAAGAGGGGCAGCTGACCTCGATCTTTTGCAATTCCCAGAAATTCTGGGGGAGGAGGGCGCAACGACCGCGGAGACCGGAACGACAGGGGACGTAACCGGGGGCGCCGCGGCCGCAGCCGCTCCCGCTCGCCATCGGCGGATCGCCGGAGAGGCGGCGAGAGGTGATTTGCTCACCTAAGAGCCAAGGCGACTATGCCTTCCGTCATAGTGAAGATGGAGAACGTAGGCGGACTATCCAGAATGCTGGCATCCAGGGCTGATTAGAAAGTGATATGAACTTTCTGTACATAAGGCGAAAATGGGAAGGACCATTCTGAGCATTAACTGAAGTAGACAATCGAGGGCTGCTTGGCCGCCTTTAAAGGCAACTTAGATAAGTCTGATAGCGTATGGCGCCAATTGATCAGCTACAGAGCTGTCAGGAGGGAAAGCGGGGAAAAGCCTATTCGGCATGTGTACAGGATGTTCTCCTTTGGCCAATTTCGCTAAAGGAATGTATAGAACTGTTTTGCTTAGAAGCGCCGCGAGGCGATCTTATTTGATGACGCGATTGTTGCGCGGGATCTCAATCCGGATCAGTCATGTTCATATAAACAAACGCAATCTGTCATCCGCCTCATTATGATGTTGATTATCATAAAACTGCACTCCGGCTTAAGCGTAGCCGTGCTTCCATGCTTATAAAGGGAACGCTTTCACTAAAAGACAGCGGTAAGCGATGCGGGCCCAAAAGCGCCCAATGACTAACGATATTCATCATGCATTCCTACAAAAATAGGCCGAGACGCTCATCCATGCAACCGATGGCTTTAACCCGGACTACCCAAGTATCTGCACCGCATGAACCGAACGGCTCTGAATCCGAGCCTGAACCGGAGGATACTCTGGGCGGCCGCGCGTCGCCAAATGGGGGGATCCCCCAGGGAGCCGTC